>JAQIXP010005846.1:0-10075 GCA_034700285.1 Proteroiulus fuscus
GTTTTGGATAACGATGCCGGGTAACCAAAAGGGTAACCAACCTGTTATCTACCTAAATAGGTGGTGTACCAATTGAGGTAACAGAAATAATGGATACTTCGTACGGTAAAATAATGAATTTTATGAAGAATTTTGCGTTTTAGCGTTTCGCTGGTATCCTACGATAAGAGTTAAGAACTACTTGTAAACTGGACGACTCTGCATATGACAGGGTAATAACGCCAAAATACGCCTAGTATACCAAATGAGGTAACAGAAATTAAGGATGCTTCGTACAGGAAAATTACCGAATGAAGAACTTTGCGTTTTAGCGTTTTGCTTGTATCCTATGATAAGAGAACTACTTGTAAACTGGATGACTACAGCGTATGACAGGGTAATAACGCCAAAATACCCCTAATGAAAGGCAAGCTTATCAGATCTGAAGCTTATATCGATTAGTAATTAATGGTTAGTCCTATTAATTTTAGTGGGAAAAAAGAAGGCTCTTGCTGCATTGACTTTCCCAGATTATAGATTTTTTCTCTCTCAACAGTCTGGTGTGTGTTGCATTTTATTGACTGATTGTCAGTTTTGCAATGTTTTTAACGTTTGGAACCAGATGTTGACAAAATCGACTTTGTGCTCAAGATTAAATTAAATGTTAGGCCTACAAGTGCATGACTGTCATGACAATTTTCACTCTCGAAGGTGTATTGATTCGTTGTTACCCGTGATGATGCCTTCCAGAACCTATACTTTTTGTTATTGTAATCCATGCATATATACAACAAGGGCTTGTGTGATTGGATGCAATGCAATTCAATGAGGCTGCAAGAGGCAAAAGTTTTTGAATTTCGTGATTTGAATATATAGACCGGTTCCAGTTTGTAATATGTATACAGCTGTAGCCCTTATAACGTGCAGCTTGGGAGATCCTGGGTTCGAGTCCTGTTATGGTTTTCGTGGTTTGCCGTAGTCCCTCCAGCCAAATGCCAGGGCATAGTCTAAAGTGCTTATAAGTTGACTTGCGAAGAGACTTAATAGCATCTAAAAACGGAGACCGAAAATGAACTGCGTAGAAATTGATTTGAGTATAAATTTAATAACATTTAAAAACCAAGATTCAAAATGCATCTAAGTTGATTTGCATTTGAACTGAAGAACATTTAAAAACCAAGATCAGAAATGCATATAAATTACATTTGAACTGAAGAACATCTAAAAACCATGTTTGGAAATTCGTATAATTTGAATAACAGCTAAAATTTAGATCGAAAATGCATATAAATTGGTTTACGTATTACCTGGATAACAAAGAACCAAAATCAAAAATGCATTTAAATTGATTTGCATTTGAACTGAATAACATCTAAAAACCATGTTTGAAAATGCGTTTAAATTGAATAAAATCTAAAATCAAGATCAATTGCATATAAATTGGTTTACGTATTACCTGGATAACAAAGAACCAAAATCAAAAATGCATTTGCGTTTAAACTGAATAACATCTGAAAAAAACAAGATCGAAAATTAATATAAGTTGATTTGCGTATAAACTGGATAACATCTAAAAACCAAGATTAAAAATGCATCTATAAGTTTATTGGCATTTGAACTGAAGAACATTTAAAAACCATGTTTGGAAATTCGTATAAGTTGAATAACATCTAAAATTAAGATTGAAAATTGCATATAAATTGGTTTACGTATTACCTGGATAACAAAGAACCAAAATCGAAAATGCATTTAAATTGATTTGCGTTTAAACTGAATAACATCTAAAAACCATGTTTGAAAATGCAAGTAAATTTTGATTTGTGTATAAACTGAATAGAATCCAAAACTCAAGAACAGAACTGCTAATACAACTAGACTCAAGTGAGTAAAATGGGGATTAACATCATCTTGAAATGTGTATATTGGCCAATGCCAATTTCCTGAACTGTGCATAACTTGAAATACAAATATCTGGAGATAGCTGGGAATAGGGACAATCCATTCTTGAAGTGAATATAAAGCTCCTAAAGTCAAATTTAGACTTTTACCCAAAGTGCAAATAAAATGAAAGGCTTAAACTCGAATGATTCCTATGTAGAATAAGTATAGGCCTACCAATACTGGAAATAAATACGTTTCTAAAATCCGGTTATAAGCAAAGCAAATTGTATTTAATTCTTAGATGTTATAATGTTTAGAGGGGGATTTATTTATACATATTTCTTAGATTTTCTTTTTAAATCTAATTCAGGAATTGACATTTTAAATATTAAATTTATTATCAGTTTAAAGCAATTTTGATCATATTGTAAATAGATGAGTTTTCGGTTTGTATTTATTTCCATTTATATGAAGTGATGTTATATGACAAGCAAATTTGATTCAATTCAGATTGTTATTCAGTATATAAATTGATCCAGTTATATGCATTTCTCAATTAGGATCAGATCAGGTGCGTTATAGATGAGCTTTTGATTTATATTTATTTCCAGTTATATGCAAATCATGTTGTACGCAAAGCAAATTTGAGTTAACTCAGATTATATGTTATTTAGTTTAAAAATTGATCCAGTTATATGCATTTCTCAAATAAGATCGGATGGTAACATTTTTATAGACAAGCTTTTTGTTTATATTTATTTCTTGTTATATGCAAATCATGTTATAAGCAAAGCAAATTTGATTTAACTCAGATTATATGTTATTTAGTTTAAAAATTGATCCAGTTATATGCATTTCTCAATTAAGATTGGATGCTAACATTTTTATAGACGAACTTTTTGTTTATATTTATTTCTTGTTATATGCAAATAATTTTATAAGCAAATCAAATTTGATTTAATTCGGATTATATGTTATTTAGTTTAAAAATTGATCCAATCATATGCATTTTTCAATTAAGATCAGATACTAACATTTTTATAGACGAGCTTTAGGGTTATATTTATTTCTTGTTATATGCAGATAATTTTATAAGCAAAAAAGCAAATTTGATTTAACTCGGATTATATGATAATTTAGTTTAAAAATTGATCCAGTTATATGCATTTCTCAATTAAGATAGGATGCTAACATTTTTATGGACGAGCTTTAGGTTTATATTTATTTTTTGTTATATGCAGATAATTTTATAAGCAAAAAAGCAAATTTGATTTAACTCGGATTATATGATAATTTAGTTTAAAAATTGATCCAGTTATATGCATTTCTCAATTAAGATCGGATGCTAACATTTTTATGGACGAGCTTTAGGTTTATATTTATTTCTTGTTATATGCAGATAATTTTATAAGCAAAGCAAATTTGATTTAATTCGGATCATATGTTATTCTGTTTCAAAATACATCCAGTTATCTGTATTTCCAAATTAGGACCATTTGCATTACAGCTTATTCCATAATATTCTATGGTTATTCCTATTTATTCATAGATAGTTATATATGTACTTTTGGTTATACTTCATTCAAGTTATATGGACTTCAGCCTCCCCGAATCACTTGTTCGCTTCAAACAATTTTCTAGGCTGAGAAATCCAATAATATTAATAAGGTAAACGTTGGCAATGGGTGGCGCCACTGGCTTATGCACTTTACAATGGAGAAATCAATGCAGTAGGCCTAGCAAATAGCAAATAATTTTACTGAATTTTGAAGAAATTGTAAATTCGCAGATTTACACAAAATAAAATGCTTTAATATTCCTATTTTTTGTGGAAAATATTCCAATAGTACCTAAGCCTTTTCCCATATTTTAGGGTAAAAATTTCATTATAATTTTCCAAAAGTTTGGAAAAAAGATTTTAAAAGTGATTTTTGAATTTGGCATTGATATAAATATCTAGCCACAACTCAGAAACCATGATTTTTCTAAAGTAAATGGAAGGGACCATTTTAAAATATTATTTGGAACCTGCTAGCGCCATATACTAGTTACATTTGTAACTGAAACCATTGAAAGTGTTCATGTTCAATTTTAAAATTTCTTATATTTTGGGAAGATTTTTGTTTTTGGGGAAAACATTTTTAAAAGCATTGATGTAACTCAGAAATCCATGACTTTTCTAAAGTATATGGGAGGCGCCATTTTAATATATTATTTGGAACCTACTGGCGCCATCTACTAGTTACATATGTAACTGAAACCATTGAAAGTGTTCACTTTTTCCTATGGAATAGTTTTGTGTGTGTTGAATTACACATCTGTTTATGTGACCCTAGACGGGATGAGGATCACAACATGTGGTAGTACCCAAGTTAATCGGTAGATGGCGCCATGTAGTTATCAAAAAAATTATCCCCTGACCCCTGACCCTCGACAGCTGAGCGGCATCTAAACGGCATAACTCTCACAGTACTAATGCTTTTTATCTTTCTCTCTTTTCTTAGTGCATAATATTTAGCCAATTAGGCCATTTATTCTGTAGTTTTTTTATACTAATTTCTGTGTTTTTTCTGTAAATTTTCTGCACATACATATTACTACATCACTTCCTCCCTTACACGCATTTTCCGTAGTTTTGTTCCATAATACAACCCTTTCTTCTCTTCTTCTTCTTCTTCTTCATTAGACCAGTTTTCAAAATGTAGACCTTTTTTTCCAATTTTCTTAGAATTAATTTCAAAATAATTTTACAAAATTAAGACAAAAAAAAAGAAAATGGTCAAGAGCTGCAAATTGCCCCATTTCCTTATTTTCAGTGGGGCAAGTGTTGCACAAGTTCAAGAAACACCGCAAGAAGAAACGACATTCTTGGAGCTCGGACGGTAGGGTCACAATTGCAGTGCTTCTTATTTTATTTTCATTTTTTTTTCACATTTTTCATTCATTTTTTTCTAATTTTTTTCCTTAAAAATTTACTTACTCACAAGCTATTTCTTTAACTGATGGAAACACTCACGATTTTGTGAAAAGAATATGTTGGTTGGTGGGTGGGGTTGGAGCCACCCCATATGGTCAAGTAGTGACCTGGTCACAGAATTTAGATTTAGGTCACATGGGGGGTCACTAGGTCATTCATAGTTACCAGAATGACATTGGTTCCGACCTCGGAGAGCCACCTGGCGGCAGTTTAGATGGAAAGTAACTTCGAGAGGTCTTAAAAAACTGCCGCTAGGTGGCACTCCGTTGTATCATACTTTTTGGAACTGACACGGAGAGCCACCTGGCGGCAGTTTAGATGGAAAGTAACTTCGAGCAGTCATAAAAAACTGCCGCTAGGTGGCACTCCGTTGTATCATACTTTTTGGAACTGACATGGAGAGCCACCTGGCGGCAGTTTACATGGATGGTAACTTCAATCAGTCATATAGAAACTGCCGCCAGGTGGCCCACAGTGATGTCAAACTTGTTGGAACGGACACTGAGAGCCACCTGGTGGCAGTTTATATGGAAGGTCATATAAAAACTGCCTATTTTTCAAAATCGTGAGTTTTTTCATAAAAAACTTTTCTATAATTATTCCTTTACTTTCTATTTATTTCTTGCATTGCTCAAACAGCTCTAATCCTGAATAACAAATACATTCTCTATCCTGTTTGCTTTTAGGCTTATTTTTTCTGCACATGTTAATACTATTGAATGCATTTTTGTCACATTTACTACTATTGTCAAATGAAGACGGGTGGTCGGATCCGTTAGATACTTTCTGGGTGGTGTTACACTGTATTCGAAAATCTGGTTACAAAGTACGAAAGCTGCAAGTTGATAAACAAAAAACAAAATGGCGGCCATTTATTGATTTTTTTTTTTTTTCCTGTTATGGTTATTACTGTTTTCTCATTTATTATTCATTCTACAACGTGTTTCTCTTTTGCTGCCAAAATTTGAAGTTTCCACTCGAGGTATTGGGCTTGGGCCAACAACTGCAATTGCAGGAATTTGGCGCTAGATGGCAGCACTAACCTGACCCTAGGAAAAAGGGCTAATTTCGGCTTATTACAAATTGTGATGAAAATGCACTGGAAATTTTTGAGCAAAATATTTATGCAAAAATTATTTTTATAATTAAAGGAGAAAAATGCATTGCTTAATATTGTGTTTTTTTTTCCTCTTAATTTTCCTGATATATATACACACACATTTATTGTTACAAGGCTTATTTTGGCGTTGTGATCTGATCATGACTTTTTGTGGAATTTTGGTATAGTTTTTAAGGCGATGCTCACTGTGTTTTTGTGTGATCTCATTTTGTTCTCAACCTGTTTAGATCACAGTTAAATCCTAGGTAGATCACAAGTGGGCAACCTTTTTTGTTACTTTGCACTATGATCCTGAACGCCAAAACGGCAGTGGTATCCGCAAAAACGCTTCTGCTTCAGACCATGTAACCAACTGTGTTTTTCTGTGATCTCCTTTGGTACTCTACCTATTTAGGTAGATCACAAGTGGGTTACCTTTTATGTTACTTTGCACTATAATCCTGCACGCCAAAACGACAGTGGTATCCGCAAAAACGCTTCAGCTTCAGACCGTGAAACCAAACTGTGTTTTTTGTGATCTTCATTTAGTACTTTACTTATTTAGGTAGATCAAAAGTGGGTTACCTTTTTTGTTACTTTGCACTATGATCCTGCACGCCTAAACGACAGTGGTATCCGCAAAAATGCTATAGCTTCAGACCATGAAACCAACTGTGTTTTTTTCGTGATCTCATTTAGTACTCTACCTATTTAGGTAGATCACAAGTGGGTTACCGGTACCGTTTTTGTTACTTTGCACTATAATCCTGCACGCCAAAACGACAGGTTTCCGCAAAAACGCTACAGCTTCTAAACTTTTAACCAAATGGTTACACGGTCATAACGCCAAAAGTAGGCCTATGCTTTTATTGATTGACCAATAGTGCGGTCATGTTTATCGCGCCAAAACAGGCCTGAAATAGACCTACTTCCGGTTAACACAACTGATACACGAACATCTAGCATTATTGGCGCAGATAACAAATATTTATGGGGCATTGAGGATCATAAAAAGAACGGAAAAGTGAATAGACTTGAGGTAAATAATGACTTGAGTTATAGAATGGGGGATTTTGTTAAATATTTACCAAAATTTAGTGAAAAAATCTAAGTAGGATTTGGTTGATGAATGGAAATATACCATGAGGAATGTGGTCAGAATAAGCAAGGGAAAATCCCAAACCAGCCTTAAAAGTCAGGGAAGGTAACAAAGTTAACAAGAAAGTCAGGGAAAATTGCAAAGTTAACGAAAGAGTCAGTGAAATTTACAAAGTTATCAAGAAAGTCAGGGATAATTACAAAGTTAACAAGAAAGTCAGGGAAAATTGCAAAGTTAACGAAAGAGTCAGGGAAATTTACAAAGTTATCAAGAAAGTCAGGGAAAATTACAAAGTTAACGAGAAAGTCATGGAAAATTACAAAGTTAACGAGAGAGTCATGGAAAATTACGAAGTTTACGAGAAAGTCAGGGAAAATTACAAAGTTAACAAGAAAGTCAGGGAAAATTACAAAGTTAACAAGAAAGTCAGGGAAGGGTTGGAAAAGTTGTAATCCAAGATGCTAAATCTGCAAAATAGAAACTAGTTGTTTTATATACTACATTAAAATGTAAATAAAATTTTTATATTGGTCAGGAAAAATTTGCATTTTTGGTCAGGGAATATCAGGAAAAAATGGTTTTTATCAGGGAAAGTCAGAGAAGCCCACTTCTGGAATTCAGAATGAGCCCTGTTATACTGTTTGAGATATAAATTGGATAAATTCTTGGTTTGTATAAATTTAGCTTATACATGGATTCTGAACCTCAACACAAAACCCACTTTGCTCCTATTTTGTTTTGGTTGTTTTCTTCAATATGTCTTCTTGTCTGTCATTTTGTTTTTGTTGCCCCATCAACTTTGATGCATTTGAAGGCACTTAAATATGTTTTGTAAAACAAATCCATAGAGTTTTGTGATGTTTTTCTTATCTTGTCCATAATATAAACTCAAACTTTTTATTGATAAGAGCAATGGTGTATACACTATCATCTATCTGTCTTGCACTGCATTTTTTTTTACTGATTTCCAGTTATATACAAAACATTGGAACCAGCTGCCATTTTCACAAAATCTGTTTCCACCACAATGGAATTGTGCTTATTTCCTATAGATTACCCATTATGGACTGCTTTTATAAAGATGAAAATTGTTTAGGAAAAAATGCAAGTGTTATCTAGGGCCTTGGTTTCCAATTTACCATTAATGGAATATTGATAGGTTTTTCTATTCATATTTTTCAAGTAGATTTTTTTTTTTCACTCTTAGTGTGTGACAAATATTCAGTGAAGATAGGAAGTTTGTGTTTTGTAAAGGTTAGGTAAACATATTAGTGTTTTAAGAAATCTTGACTATAGTCCAACTATAGTTGGTAAAGTAACATTTTGTTTTAAAAGGGACAGTCCCACCTTACCTCGAGCATATTTTGCAAGAAAGAGGGGGGAAAACAAGCAGAGCGTAGAAATTGAAATTTAATTTATAATTGCCATTCCATATAGTTATTAATTTTGGACAAAAATCTCGATGGTTGATAGTAGCCATGTTGGAAGTCATTTTTGTCAATCCCTCTAGTAATAAACTTGATGGTGTACAGGTTTTGTGCGTAACAGAAAATGCCCATAACTATCCCATAGCGATAAAGTGAAGCCAACTTGAACCCCCCCCCCCTTGCACGCAGCGCCATTCTGCCTGGGTGGGGGACTATTATAAGAATGGCGCCTATCCTCTTTTTTGGATTTCTGAATTACGGTAGGTGAACTGCAATTATTAATAAGACTGCCCATCTTTATTATTAATAATCTTAATTTTAAGATTCATTTGTCACAAAGTGGGACTGTCCCTTTAAATGAAAGTCAAGAGTTTATCCGACATGTTTGGTGCCAGAATTCTATAAAATGTAAATCGGTGCACATCTCGAATTATCTCGCGAGACTGGCGTGCAGTGGTGTTGCAGTGTTTCGACTACTTGTAGTCTAGTTTTCTTCTTAGAACTGCTGAATAAATATGAATATTAGGACAGGCGCGGATCAAAAAAATCGCCTGTGGCGCCATTTTGTGTCAATTTTTTAACTAATGTATAGAAACTTTTTAATTTTTTTGCCTATGGCCAAAAATTTTGGATTATTTTTATGGTGAAATATGCAATTTTTTGTGATTTTTAGCCCATTTTTGAGTGTTTTTGATTCCAAAAAAAAAATCGTTTGCGGCGCCATTTTGTGTCAAATTTTTTCAATAGTGTATAGAAACTTTAATTTTTGCCTATTGCCAAAAATTTTGGAACATTTTTTGGGTCGGAGCTTCCTCGAAATGGATTTCTGGGTGCGGCCCCCCCCCCCAAAAAAAAACCAAAATCTGGATCCGCTCCTGTTTTAGGATCTATATAATTCCCATGGTGCACTTGGTCAAAGGGAAAGGCACATCCGAAGAAATACAGTACAATTATACGATTGCATAACACCAATGTGCCCTGGTGCAGTCCTGTGACGTCAAAGTGCATTTTAGTTTGCTGGAATATGCACGTTGAGTGTACTTTATGGACCTGCCTCCTGCTTGTTTGGGGCTTCAAAGAAAGATGGCTGGCAATTCGTTTCTGTTTATACATTGATTGTCTTCCTCCAAAACATAACTCAATGCTAATTTGACGTTTTTGATTTTGGTTTAGGATTTGTAATAGCAAGCATTGCTGCTGACCCATATAACGGCTCATAAGTTTTTAGCACTCCAATGTAGAATGGCAAGAAACTTCTTTTTTTTATTGCAAGGACTATTCTTATTACCTTTTTATCTTTTTTAACTTATTAAACAGGTATAATAATGTAGGCCATTTTGAAGGGGAAAAAAATGGGATTCCGGAAGCCAAAATCGCCAACTTGGCAGGCGTTCAAACGCAAATTAAAAATTTTTATTACTCGGTTATTAATTAACTGGATTAACTAGTTTCAATGATTTTTGATGAAATGCATCGATTAAAACTGCATTCCGCAATGTCATGTATGGAAGTTTTGAAATTGTTTTGCAATTTATAAGCTAAATCATCCAGTCCATAAGGCGTCTTCGGCAAATCAAAAAACTCACGAGAAATTTGCTTTCATTCTTCGGCAA
>JAQIXP010005847.1:0-10069 GCA_034700285.1 Proteroiulus fuscus
TGAATGCAGATTATACAGTTACGATTAATTGGTCAAAGTTGGCCTCCCTAACCCAGTTGGCCCCCTAACCCAGTTGGTCCCAGGGGGGATTGCCCCTTCGCCCCATAGGCCAGTCCGGGCCTGTACATAAGACTTTCCTCTTTTGTAAGCAAAAGCATTCTGAGACCAGAGAATATCTTAAAAATGTCCACTATAAAATCTGGAGTTCAGCGTGAGAAAATAAATGCCTTAACACGAATAAAATATTCGCCCATATTAATTATAATGCATAAAAAAATGTTTTGTCTGCAAATGGGTAGTGATCCGGTTGATGAACCCCAAATTTAAATAAAAAGTTACTGTACAAGACTATAGTAACAAGGACACTTCCTTTATCTTTTTCTAGGCTAAACTTAATTGCACGCAGTAAAACAACAGCTCATGATTCATAAGTCATACCTCAGAACCCCTACATTGCATTTCAACCAGCTTATCACATAAATTTAGCACACAAGAACTAATAAAGCACCACCCACCATTCCCAACATATTTTAATCAGTTTTCACGTTATTTTTAAGACTCTTCAGCTAATCATGCTAATCAACTAGTTAATCAATTTCCTAGTTAATTGTGGTATCTTCTATTGATTATGTAAGGACTTTTAATCAAAATATCTTAAAATAAATAATATTTGGAGGACAAAATTTTCCATGAAAAGCACATTATATACTTGAATGTAGAAAAGGAAATAAGAATTCATGAGTTAAATAAATTTTTAAACAGTGTACCTTAAGTGAATTATTACAGCCTCTCAAAGTTTTTCCATTCATGTTTTCCATGGCATCTGCAGCGTGAGATGTTTTTGCATACTTGATATAAGCCACACCTTGAGAAGAAATAGAAATTCATTGATAAAAATGAAATCGGGGTTTTCTTTTATTCAACAATTTATAACATCAAACTAAAATGTAGAATTACAGCAAATTCTCTAAGGTAATGCTAATGCATCAAGGTCAAAAAATGTTAAGTAAATTGGCTGTACATGTATACTTATGCTGAAATCAATAACTTTACAATACAAAATTCTAGTTTGATGCAATTAATTGCTGAATGCACTTAGTTTTTGTTAAATACAAATTATATGAACATAATAAAAACAAAGGTTAATGCTTCTTTGCAACACTTATCTACAGACAGAAATAATTTACAAATAATGTTTATGGTTTGACATTGATCCAAACAAATCAACAAAAATCTTATCTAATAAAAATCTTAATTGCACACTTTCAGTTTATCCCCCCACACGATGTATGGATCAAAGTTTAAGGTGAATTCAGAAATGTTGTTAATTTTAGCAGTCCCAATGAATATATTTTGATGAAGACCAATCTTATCTATGGAGTAGGCCTACTTAACGACAATAATTAAAAACCATATTTCCCAATTGATAATATAGCAAACTGATAATTTAAATTGACTTCAACATTTCACTGAACAGGCTTACTGATGCAGTGATTCAAAAATGCAACATTCATGAAAGAAAATTAGCTACAGTGGGATTTCATGCATTCCTTGGTTTCTATTAAACATCAATTTAATATCATACACATCAAAGTAATTTGATGAACCACATTTCCTTGTAGTTTTTAGTTATTTATTGCCGGTTATTTTTAGTATGAATTCAAAAACGGATTTCCATTCGATTATGTACCGACTATCCTGACGAAACGTTTGTTCCAAAATGTGGATTTAATACACATGTAAATTAGACCTACATTTGGTTATGATTTAGTTTGCTTGAATAAAGCACGTGCACTAAGCTCCATTTTGTATCAAAATTTTGTCTAGACTGTGCATCTTTAACACTTTTGTCATTCACTAACAAATTTTAACATGCCGAATAAAGCTACTACTCTCATGATTCCTGCATGTACTTCATAATCAATCTGTTGCTTGTGCATCTTACTGTAGGCTACATATTTAGTCTTGGTAAGCTAATATCTACAAAATAAAAAATATTCACGGAAGACAGTTAGCCTAAACCTCGCTAAAAATATCCCAAGTCATTAGTTCTACTTGATCCATAGACCAAAACACCAGCCTCATTTCCAATGCAATATAAATGCTACTTATAGAAAACCTTACAGGGATTTAATGCAATCTGTCTGCATGTCAAGTACGGTTTGTTGTCTACTAGACGCCTATTACTTATGCTTCCTCCTTTCTAAATGAAGCCAACAAACATGTTGCAGCTATACATGTAACAGTTCAAAAAGTCATTTTACAAAAATCAATTGCACAGCTAACCATCTATTATACCTGATCTGATTTGAAAAGTTTTACTTAGTTTTGAGCTATTAGAAAGTAAAAGCTGATTTGACGTCTATAAAAATTCAGGAAGGTCAAACATAACCAACTGAACTTCTTCAAGGCATAGGAGTTAAAATTCACGCATGTCTTGCCTTAAATAGACTACATGGGATGCTGTATATATAATGGGCAAGCCCAAATAGCCTTTGAGATAAGTAATTCCACTCCTGGTTAATAAGCATCTTGATTTGCCACTTTTATTATACAACAGGTGTTTTCAAATATCGTTATTTATGAGAGAGCATGGCGCACTGATCGATATCGAAGCAACTTGTGTGTGAAGGGCCTAATAAAATGAGTACTTTTTGGAAAAATCGTGTACATTTAGGCGAGGTAGCGTAATATCGCACGGGTTAATTAAAATAGGAGCATTAGAATGCCAGTGCATGCATCGGAATAAAATTATGGCCGACACGTTTATTCGAGTCACGCCCGCTCCAAATTTGGCAGTAACTCGGTAACCTAAATGCTATCCACCCACTTTCCATATGGCGTGCTACACTTTCAAAATTAATTTCAATGGGATTCGCCTACACACACACACACGTACACTGAACAATATTATAGAGGTATCCATTTTTAATAGAATGCAAATTGAAATAAAGGTCTATAAATATTGAACCGCGCCTATTATATCCTACATAGGCCATGGATGTATATTTGCAGCCACCCAAAGCGATGTAATATGTCCATGGACCTACGCAAATAGGCTGAATGTAATGCTTTTACTAACATTCAATCCCAGCTCAGCATGAAAATAAACAAAAGTGATGTATTCACTGCTATGAGCCATCTTCCCTACATGGCTAATGTCCCTCTATGCACTTTTGCTTTTCAAAACATTCCCACTTTGTTTGTTTTTGCATCTCGTTTATTAAAACCTGAATTAAGTGGCAAAAGTAAATTCATCTAGCTGGTGGACCAGCAAACTGCAGGCCTAGACCATTTCTACTATAAAATTTAAAACCATTTTTTCACACAATATTCAGTATTTAACCTGGAAAACATTCAATTTTGACCAGAAAACTTTATATGTAGTTCTGCGAAAGATGATTTAGTCGCCAATTAGAGCATCTAGAAAGTCTATTAATTCATGAGTAGTTTTTCTTTAAACATCTGTTGCTAAACAAGGAGGTATATTTACATATTTTGTAGGTCTATAGATAAGCCTACACAATTTTACTAGCAGCTAGGTATTTAAACCTTAACCTAGATTACTAGCAGATATTAAAATTTGGTAAAACAATAGCATTAAACCTAAGCTTGCTTTACTATAGCTTGCTATATGTCATTCTAATTAAGCTTATTACTTGTAAACAAGATCATAGTACTTTCAGAATATTTCAGTTTAATGCCATATTATTTGCTTAAGATCTCGGCTGAAGCAAACATTTTCCAATACTACGAATGTGCCTGAACTGAAATTATAGATGGACCATTCATTTATCAGGGTGTCTGGCAAAATCCACAAACAAATTTCCCTGAAATTTCCAGGTTTTTCCAGACAACTTTTCACAAATTTCCAGACCATATGAAGGTGATTTTAAACTTGTTTTTATTGGAATACATGCATATGCAATTAAAATTGCAATAGTATTTGGAAACTATCAAACCATAAGAAATTATTCTATCAGAAACCATATTTAAAAATGAAATTGTTTGGGCAGAATAAATGTGCAATATGCAACCTAAAAAAAAAAAATCACAAAAAATGCAGATTGGCATTTACTTAACAAAAACAGAAAGACAAACTGCAAAACTGTCAAACTATTTCGATTTTTCAGACATAGAACAAATTTCCCGGTTATTTCCTAGACATTTTCAGACAATAGGCCTACTGATTTCCATGACATTTCCAGATGACCAGACACCCTGAGATTCTATCTAAATAATATGAGTATCCTCACTAAACTATGGTAATCTGTGGAAAAATAACACTAGCTACCCATAAATTTAATTTACCAACAGGCCATATTCACTGATCCTCTGAAGTTAAAACTTATACTCTGGTTAGATAATTTACTTTCAGACCCAAATGTACTAACGAGACGTTCTAAAGCTTGGTTAAGTGGTGTCAATCATGCAAATAACGTGAGGATTTGTAGAATTCCAGTGGTTTAACCCTCTATTTATCTCTATAGATGGTAGTTGTGAGAGTGCACTCGGGCCTGGTCCAGCATAGGCCTGACTCACAGTTAAAATTTAACCCACAACCAAGAGGTTATGCCAGAGACCAAGAAATAACAGTGTACAGTCACCATGTAATTTTTAACTAAAGTTTAGACTGCATTTATCTTTTTTGAGTAAAGTGTACATCTTTTTTTAATCTACACCTATGCCTTAAGTATACCGTAATTAGAATAATTTAAGATTCTGGTTAAGTAGCAAAGCATGGTTTTGTGATCAAAGCAATGAAGCAAAAACATTAAATCTAAAAACAAAAGGCAGTAAATGTCTATACAAACAAAACAACAATGGTGGGTGCATTTACACCCACTTTTGAAAGGATTGGTAAAAATTGTATATTGTTTATCTCAGGGTCTCACCATAGGGGGTACCTAGATAATATACAGTCAGATATTACCATATCCGATGATATTGCAAACTAAGTTACAGAAAAGAAATATTTACTAAGGGCTTGAGGGTCCAAGCTCCAAGTTAGTGTTTACCGGTAGATTTGGGCAGAAATTAATGAAAACACAAACTTAGTATGCGTTTTTGCAATCATTAACATAAATAATTGAACACCAATCACTAGAAAAACTTGAGGTAATACAGCCTACAGAAGGCAGGAGATAGGTGTATAGACTGAATTTGGATGCAGAAACTCAAAAAAGGGTCAAAATCTCAGCTGACCTTTTGATTCCCCGGTGCTTTTGTCTCTGACGATCCAGATGTCCTCAATGTCTCCGTACGGCTCAAATGCATCGCGAAACTGCTCTTCGGTAATGGATTTCTCACAAACAATAAATAATCTACTGTTTGGCGGTGAATCCTCGTTAATATCTCGGCCGTGATTACCTTTTGAGCCATCCATTCTTTGACCCTCTGTTCTCAGCTTGCGCGCTACATCAGCCATTTTTGCCAAAACGAAAACAAGTTCCCTTTCAGGAGAGCTTTCTAGCTGTATGATGACGTCGTCAGGAGGCGTGGCTATAAAATAGGTAATTGCCATTAGATGGCGCCACGGATCAACACATTTTGTAAATATTTTCCCTAGTTTAAAATTAAATTCACAATTCCAAAATTTTCCTAGTAAATTTTAATCCATAATTAATCTGTTACAAATCCATACGATCCCAGAATTATGTTTATGTTTGCCTTCCAAAAAGCACGCACAATCAATTCGCACAATAGCTTCATTTCTATAAAATTATATTTACCATTGTATTCAGGCCGCATAATATAAGATTATTTTAGTAAAATAGTCAATTTAATTTTTTATGCTTTGAAGATCATGAGAAAAGTACCTAGTAAGGCGGTAACTGCAAAAAAATGTAGATTCAAAAGTTTCATTTAAATCTTATTATATCTATACACTTTTACTGCACTTTGATAAATGCAGTAATAAAATTTTATAAAAGAAATCCATTTGAGATTAACTGAAACAAATTAGGGTCATTTAAATGCAATAGCACTATAACTGATGAACATTTTAGTAGTTCAGATTAATAAACAATTTTAACTAGTGAGCATGCAAATAAACGTTGCTTTAATTGTTTTAAACTTCAAAAACAAAAAAACAAAAACAATTGCTATGAATATGTTTGATTAAAAAATATATTTTAAATTGAGCCAGTTTTCTCCTGGTTTTATAAATTATTGGTATGTATAGATTATTTATAATTTGAGAAACATGGAATTAAATCTCATGTTAAAAAAATACGTGCAGATCCACTAATTCACAAAGAATTTAAGTTTTTCGGATTGCAAGAAATGCTAAAACAAAAATTTTCGTCTCAATAGACATAACATTAGAATCAAGTCAGGGAGTTATACCCTGCAATTCGGCATTCTAACATGGCAATTAGGCAATGTGTGTTTGCCGCCTCACCATTCTAATCACCATTACAACAGCACAAGTAAAGAATTAAAATTGCATAACGGCATAGTAGCGTTCAAATGCTGAATATATTTATGCACTTAAATACCAATTTGAAATAGTGACAAGATTTGATTTTAGAAACGATTCGTTTGTTTTCAAAAAAGCCAAGCCTATCTTTGTTTACATTTTTGATAACAGAACTCTACATGTGCAGATCTACGAGTAGGCCTATACTACATTTTTAAATATTCCTGACAGTTACTGTGCACACATGATTAAACAAATAAAAACAGCTTGCTTTTTAAATTTTTTTGAATATATATATATATATATATGGGCAGCTGTAATATTAAACTTATCTGAGCCAATAGAAAGCAGTTTCCTTGTAATACTCAACGGATTTATTTTTTTTTCTAATGCAAACATACATTTGTATTATAACGGTATAGAAAAGATATTGCATTACAGAAAGCAACTTTAGCTTTTATGGATTTCTCTAAACAGTTTCTCTACCATGAATAATTACCATAAGTATGGCTAATTATGCAGTTTTATTTTTAGCTTTAGGATTGGCGATAATTCACAAAGTAAGATGTAATTCATAACCTGATGTAAGTATTAATTTAACCGTTATTAACTTACCATTATACTGTCATTTTCTAACTTCTAAGATTAGCTTTCAAATACAATATCCATTTAATATTCAAAATAACATGATTTTTTTAAAATTTATTTCATTAAATATATTGAAAATTATAATTTTAAGTTTTTGCTAGATTGTTGCATGCATTTATGCACTTATACGGATAATTTTCTTATATATATATACAAAAGTATAAAAATGCATTTTGGCTTTCTTGTACACTCTATACGAGAAAGTATAGTGAGATTGAAAAGTTTGAAAACTCTAAACCATCGAAGCAAATGAAAAAAAACGAAATAAAAAATAAACTTAAGAAATTGCAAGCACAGTTTCTGGAAATTTATTCATAAACTTTTAAATCATTTTGTCAAAAAATTACTACAGAATACAGTTTTTAATAGTATTTCTAAACTTTTAGACAACCCTATAAGCAATTAGAAAACGTTATAATATTATTTTTGACATTGAATATTTTACTCAAAAGTAATACAACGTTTTGACATCTTCAGCGTTTTCTTCATCTTCATCGTTCAGTGTTTTCCTTTGTACTTTGTAGTATATCAGGATGTCGAAACGTCGTTTCTTTTAAATAAAATATCCACTATCAAGGATTGCTGCCTATTATACATGTATATACAGGCCTATGTATTTGTATCAATTGCGATCTAGCTTACCATTGATCAAAATGTTATCTTTCTAACGGCCGAGTGCACAAACCAAAGATTTATCTCCATGCAGTTAACAAACAAATAGTTATGGATAACTGGTTGTGTATAGAAAAACCTTCAAACAATTTGTTAAAATGTATTTTAAGTGTTGGTTAAACCCTAACAGAGGTTGGTGCACTTGGCGGTTGGTGTTTTTTACAGAACCAAGAGTAATCTGCAGGAGTAGCACATGATCTATAGAAAATTGAAGTATTTATCCATCTAATATATTTTTTATATAGCAAGCACAGGTATGTGTACACGTTTGAAGTAGCAATTATAATAAAAAAAATTTATTGTATATTTTCATGAATCTGCATGATTAATTCGTTTTACAGTGAGCATGAATTTATTTTAATAAGCCGCAATTTAAATCAAAGAATGAAAATTTAGTGGTTTTCTATGGGAAAATTTGGAAACCTAAATCAATAATTAATTTATTTTAAATGTCATTAAATGGGCGTATGCATAAACCTTACTACTTAATCGAAACAGGATCTAGTCATGTTTTTATAAATAGATACATTATCAGTTCTAGTATGCATAAGTTACAAAATCATGGGTTCCCATTAATTATGAATAGCGTTATTTTTGCCATATTTGAGCATCCCCACCCCCTTGTAACACTTTTTCACAAAGCAAAAATACTCACCCTCATAATTATGCAAAGCCAACAATAATAATACTCCCTACTCCCTTTTAATGCTGGTAACAGCCAAGCAATAATCCACCCACCCCCCTCCAGCATTACGTAATTAATGGATAGCCCCTCCATAAATCTGTATAAATAATGCTTGATCGACGCAATAATTCTTGGCACATTACATGTAGATTTACATATGATTCTTTAAGCATGATAATAAATAATGGATCCTATTTGGTCATACCGGAACCGCTAACAAACCTTGAGTTAAAGGCTGATCAAGCAATATTTCATGCAGTTAAATTAGTTTTCATGCAGTTAAATCAACAATTAAAAAGTACAATTTTGCCTTATTTGTTAAACAATGTATATAGGTAATATTAATGTCTGATTTTAAAAAAGTAATGATTTAAAAAAGTCAACTTTTGTTTAAAAGCAGCAGCCGCAACCAAGTGTTAAAACCACATCCGGTAAACAACTATTGCCAACACCAAAGCAAGCAATTACTACAAGAGATGACATAAACAACATTGGAACATGCCAATTATGGATCGAAAACACCTCTGGTATACAGTATTTATAGTTAAAAATAAATTTCTTTTTAAAGAATTATGATATTATTTTATTGAAATAGAGCTATTTGTAAAGCTGGTCTAAATGATATGTTCTAAATGGACGCATTCTATAATAATAATGTAGCATATATGCCAATTGATAAATTTTCACATTTTCAGATTCAGGGATGCACATTGGAAACAACAGCATTGCAGCAATATACACGCGGGCATCAATAACACTGAGCTGCACATTTGAAGAGTACGTTGACTGTGCATGGACAAGAAGAACCTATCATGTGGATATGAACCAGCGATACAAATGGCACCTTCAGGAGAAAAAAGGCAAAAATACCACGGATTGCAGTATTGAAATCACTGAATTTAAACCAATTGATGCCGGGCAATGGTGTTGTAAGACTTTGGTAACCTCATCAAAGGATGCTATTTTGGGGTCTAAAATTTGCTTAAGTAAGTTTATTTAATATGTATTTGAAAATTTACTTAATCAGTGACAATCGCAAGATCTTTGTCTGTATATTTTCAGTTCATCAAGTCAAAATTACTGAGCATCCAACCTCTGTAGTCGCAAATGAAAATGCACCAATTACTTTAAATTGCACTTTCGATTCAGATGTATATTGCTTATGGGATCATGATGGAAAGGATGTCCAAACAAATGATCACTATAAATTCAATGCAGATATGGAAACAGATAATTGTAACATGAAAATCGACCATGTGAACAAGTTGGATGTTGGCACTTGGCAGTGTAAAAATAAAGGAAATGCAACACAACTACGGATCACATCTAATAAAGCACTTATTAAACTATCAGAATTGAGTAAGTATATACCAATCTTGCATTCTTGGATTTTTTGTCTATTTAAATTTGCTTAGTTGCATTTAAAAACAATGTTTACAATAAATCTTTAAGAATGCTATAGCTGCTTTACAGGGTAAAGAATGGTGGACATTCAGTGCATGATTGCATGCAAGTTTAGAATTATAATGAACTGTCCAACCTGTTATATTAATGCAGCATTTTGCTTTTTACATTCTATGATTATAGAAAAGCCAACCCATCCAATTATTACTGTAACCTGGAATACAAGTGAAGTACAGGAC
>JAQIXP010005848.1:0-10068 GCA_034700285.1 Proteroiulus fuscus
ATATAATAGTATAAAGTATAATAGTATAAAGTATATAAGTATAAATGCAAGCATTTATACTTATAGAATATTGAAAATCAATAACTATTAAGTACAGACGTTCCTCATATTACCAATTTTTACTAAAAAGTAGTTTTCTTTGTAATGTCCATAGCCTAATTTAATAAAATAATCCGATATATATTTTTGGAAATAATGTTCAATATATTACAGGACAGCAAACATTGGCCGGTGATATGAAACTTATTTCCTTCATGGATGTTGTCGTTGGTTGACACATGATCTACGCCTTCGTTGTGTTAAAATATGCATTATGCATGATGATGTGAAGTTGTTTTTTAAATTTAGTTTATTTTGAGTTTATGAAAACAGTCCCAGAAGATCATTGCTTAGCTCTTAAAATATCTCTCCATTAAGGAAGAAAAGACCGAGTGATGTTGTTTGGCATTTTGAGTCTGCTATACTTATGCAAATGAAGCACTCTTCACTCTTTATGCATATGTATTTAACACGTCGTCCATCCCATCACTAATTACACCCATGAAGCTCTTTTAGACACCTCTTGCCAAATTGCCAAAGACTTTCTCCTTACTTCAATTAATCACTCTCTCTCTCTCTCTCTCTCTCTCTCTCTCTCTCTCTCTCTCTCCCTCTTAACGCCATGGCATGTATATATGCATTTCTCATGGTCGATCCCTATATATATATTGTACATTATATGATAATATATGTATACACATTGTCATATAGGCACAAACTACATATCAATTAAGCTCATGTAAATGAAGATGTTATCTTCGATATTCTCTCTCAATGCATTAAAATGTATAATCCATGAAATTCATGCATGATTAACACCTGAATGTGTATAATGCATTAATCTATTGAAATTCAATGCACCTTGTGCATTTTAACACGAAAGTAAATGTACATTGAAAAAGTGGAAATAACGAGATAATTGTACATTTTCCAATGTTGACGGTTGTTGAATAGCATATATATATATATATATATATATACTTAGTTAAATGAGCAGAAAAAAAGTTAATGAAAAAGCTGCTCTTGTTTGCACTTTTTAATACTGAACATTATTATTGATGTTATAAATCTATATACTGAAGGGCAAATTTTAATTTATCATATTGTATCGGAAAAATTAGTTTAGTTATGTCGAATTGTATTTGTTTGCAGTTGCAAAGATTGATTAACATGAAGTGCCTAAATAGGGAATTATAGTGAAAGTATATTCTTTAAATAAATTTTCATCTATATTATATGCAGTTATTTCTTTCCAAAGTAAAATAAGTTTATATTGCTGCCCAATCTGTAGTTGTTTCAGTTTTACTTTCATGTTGATGAGTTAAACTCACCCTAATAGACCCAAATAGATTAGGTAATTAATAACAAGAACCCCCTTAGTTTTCTATGTTATCATAATTTTTCATTTGATATTTTCCTAAATCATTTAAATTGGAAAAATATTATACTGCAAGATTTATATGATATGGCGAAAATTGCTATAATATTCAATATAATTTTGATAAAAATAAATAATATTAAAATATATAATATTGTTATATATTTGGAAAGGATTTTAATAACAATTTCTACACTTTGGAAATAAATTATGCAATATTTCTGCACATATTTTGGAGAAACGTTCCTGTAATGTTCTTATGTATGTGGAAATAATTTTAATATTTTCCAAATTTTAAGAAAAATGTTAAGAAATGTTAAGAAAAAGAATTTGCTAAATTTAGGAAAATTTCAAAAAAAAATATCTATAATACTTTTATACATTGGGAAATAATTTATGTATACATATATTATCCCAGTAATTTGTGATAAAATGTCCAATATCACCAATAAAGGATAATTGAAATTGGAGTTTTATAATTTTTTTTATCATGAATTAGCATTTATTTATCCACAAATTCATTAGAAGAAAAAGTTCAAATTGTGCTGAATAGTTGAAATTTTTTTCCAAATAAAAGTACTAATAATGTGCATTTTATGGAAATAAAAACGATATTTTGGGAGCGATTATAATTTTTATTACGAGCATCTTATAGATCAAGTATTCAATTAAGAAGCACGAGAAATGCTATTTTAATTGAATATAAATGAGAGTAAAGAAAAGTGAAGTCAGCTAGTGGATCAGATAAAATAATTAAAATGCACTTAATTTAATGGAAATAGTTGAAATGCAACCGAGGAATTACATTTTCTCTTGTTTTAAGATGTTTGTTAATTTTCATATCTTACGCATCCTTTTATAATTACAAATTGAAATTAGGACATGAGCATCAATTATGCTAATTATCTTTGTTATTAGAGAAAAACTAATGCAGGTTAATTTATAAATTCAAGTACTAATGATATCCACCCCGTTTAATGCATTTAAAAAAGAAAAAGATTTTTTTTACCTTCAAAGTTAGTAAGCTTTTGTTTTTGGACTGTCCCGTAATTCTTGGCAGAGGAGCAGTACACCCGTGTTATCATTGTTTGCCCTATGATAAATTTTTCAGGGGCACAATTTCCAACTCTTGTTATTATTTAATTAAGAAATATGTATACATGCTCGTGTGAGCTTTACTTTAACATGAATCATGAAAGAAATATATTTTCTTTGCACATTTTAAATAATATTTTATTCATTAATTTAAACTTTTTTTTTCCTGTAATAAAAACATTGGCAAATACAAAAGTATTATTTATCTATATTTATTGATTTATTGGCAAGAATGATTTAAACTAGTTTTTTTGTAATCAAAAAGTTTTAGGCCTGTCATAAATTTTATTTAAATCAAACTCCATGTTTGCAACTTGTTTGTAGGTATTTTTATTATAGATCTTCCTTTTATTAACTACTAAGCATGCAACATTGGAAATCCTAATGTCGATTTATGAATATTATTATTATTATTTTAATACATGAATTATAAAAAGTAGTCCTTAAGGGGGCTGTCCACACTTTTAACAGCGTGGGCCTATGGGGATTTCAATGTTAATTTCGTTTTCTTCAAACTGTACTAACTCAAGAACGGGTAAAAGTTCAACGATGGGGTTTAATTTTATTCAAAGATTATTAAATTTACTAAAAACGGATGCATGATTACGACGTCACATGCATTCCGAACGTAGTAATCGATTTTCAAAGTTGACCGTTCCGTTTTCCCATGCTATTTTACGTAGACGTGAAATGTTTCCCAAAATTGAACGGATCTCGATATTGGCCGAGCTGATAACGATGGGGTTTGATTTTTTGGAAAGCTTACTTAATTTACTACAAAATGTATAAGATCGATTTTGTTATTACGTGCATTCTATATTTATTTATCGAATTTCAAAGCTTACCGCTAATTTGTTTGCCACATTTTGCCCGATTGTACAGCACACGGGGCAGATAAACAAAAAAGAATGCATCAAGTTTTATTAAATGTAATTGTCTTTCATAAAAAATCAAAGCCCATCAATTTATGTTTAACCATTATTGATTAATTTGTACTTTTATTTAACATGGAGATTCCCATAGGAGCATGCATTTTTAAAAGTGTGGACAGCCCCCTTAATATGTTGTTCTGGTCTTTCAACATCCTTCCCACTTTTCTGCGCCATTTTAGAGGCAATCATGCATTGTTATTTAAGGGGGCAAAAATCCAGCATTTTCTACCATCGTACTAGTCTTGATTTTCATTGATTTATTGAGCAGGCACTTTTATTTGCAAAAGAAAAAAAATATGGGAAATATATTGGATCTATTACAGACACTCACGCACCCCCTTGTAATTAGTAAATGTATAGTAGCATGTGCACATAATGGCAAATCACTTCATTTTGAAATTTCATTTGGCAGCTTTTATACACAGTTTTCCTATATAGCACACACACAGATTTGTTCTTAAATATAGTGAATTGTGTTCACCTTTTCCCCCTGCACTTAAAAAGATGGCCATTTATTTAGCGCCTCAATCCTGCAACTTACTACCTGTATTATTTGAATAAATGCTATTAGCTAAGTTAAATAACGATTTAACGATAAATAACGATAACTGTAACTTTATGCTCATTCGTCACTTTTGAATTAAGCCATCGATTAGGAAAGAGCAATCGTTGATTTAAATCAAACAATGAAAAAGTTTGGCTTATAATATTTGTTAAAACGAATTGACTTGATTTAAATTAGGAAGCTCTAGGAAATATCATAAAAGTACTGGCTCTATGTTGTATATGGAAGCCTATCAACATTTTATATTAAAAAAGGGGATATCAAAGAATGATATGATGCAATTACAATTTTATAAATAGATACGTAAACACTAAAAATATAATTTTGTCAAACATGCTCTGAATGGTAAATTAACATCATGTAAACAACATCCTTGAGCAGCTATAATTTGTGGTAAATAAGCATCTAACCAAAATAAGTTCTTATAGAAGAGAAATTGATCTTGGCTGCCCAGAGAGTTGACATTAACAAGAATTCAAATTTATCTCGGCCCAATTAGCATTATTTACTATAGCATAAAATTTGTTCACAAAAGAAATCAGGCGGTTAATAACAAAAATCAATTTTTTAATAGAATTAATAACACTTGGTATACACATTGCCACATTGATAGCACTTTGATGGTAACACTTACCCATTAATAAAATGCTTTGAATAGATTGAAAATCGAGCTGATTTAATATTGATTAGGGTCCGTATATGTATGGTGAAATTTCTTATAATTTCACAGGAAGCTGTTTATCTTGTATAGCATCTATTTTAATACTCCGAAAACAATGAAATTATAGTCACCTTCACCTTAAGATAACTCCAAAAATTATGTCTGCTGGTGGCCAAAATAGCAGTGAAAAAGGCAAATTCGGTCTGAAAGAAATGCTCAAAATCTTTGTTCCAAAACGGGGCTGAATATGCACTTTTTGCAAATTGCATTTAGTTTTCTGAGAACAAAATTTTCAAGAAATCTTGCTGCTCGAAATTAGATTGTCCTGTTTAGTCAGGCTGTTTAACACTCTTGTTGTCAACAAAGTGCAATTAATCAGAAGTTTCTTGTGATGAATATGAATTTAGATTTTGTTATTATTATTTTTGAAGATGCCATATAGTCTAAATATCTATATTTATTTAAAACCATGCAAGACTTGAATAATATTATGGTACATACTATATAACCTTCTTACGTTTCTTTTCCTGTGTTTTGTTAAATCCGGCTCTTATTGGAATCCATTTTTAATTTATTTACGCTGTAAAAGCATCAGTAATAATACATGTAACACAAACCATAAGGTTTGAAAATATAATTTGCCAAGGCGTTTAAATGTCATAATATAAGTAAACTTAATTGCTAAAAATGCGTTGAATAACATTAATGTAAGGGAAAATTTGTACTGCAATTGTTATCCAATGCATTTTTGTCAATGTTAATTCTGCCACCACTCGTAAAACTTCTATAGGTGAGTTGGAGATGTTAATGCTTAGCAGTGTACTTATAAATCCCATTTGTTGTACTTTCTGGGAAACATCATCATCTCCTGACTCATGGTGCAGAACAGGTTGGATTTCTTCAATTAAGGCTTGCTGTATAGAGTTGAATGTATAGCGCCTGCATTTTATGTTCAGCCATGATGGTTGATTTGTTCATGGCGACTTGGTCACTTGGCTGCTTCCTATATCCTTATTATCAAATCAGATTTAAATGTTCATTCTTTACTCTTGACGTCGTCACATTGAATTCAACCTTCATTAATTGTCTCTTCTCTTATGTGATTTTCATTGGATTAAGTTTAATGTAATTATACGCTGTGTGTGTGTGTGTGCTCTTCGTGTTCATCGTTGTTTAATCCTTGGTGTGGACATTCAGTCTGTTCTCATTGTCCATCTACTCACTCAGCCTTCATCACTTTTCAAATCCTGCATATAAATAAATGCTCTTCCCAGTTTCACGTTTGCTCTTAAAACACATTTTAACTCTCTCGATATCTTGCTCTATAGTGAAACTTAACATTATTTTAAAGGTGGAAAGAAACCCCATGATGCATTAAATCGATGGCTTAATTCAGAAGTGTCGAATATGCTAAAAGTTGCTTTTGTGATATTAGCGTTTTTATGGAAAAACGGTAGGCCCTATAACTTGGAAATAAACAATGTTCAAAAAGCCTGTAATTTCGTGAAGTAACATATATAAAACAATATATATATATATATTTTGTAGGGAATAAGCTAATTCTTGTTAAATAATTAAGTCATTTGAGGAATAAAAGGCTTAAAATGCAAATTCGCTAGTTTGACTTTTGATTAATTTTGCAGGAAAGCGAAATAAATTAAGTGTGAAGTAGCGCATGTGCACATCCGTTAGTTTGCCTATTGAATTAAAGAATGCAAAGAAACTTGTCAAATTCGCCACTCGTCTTGAAATAAAAATCCAGGTCTCGAGAAATTTTTAAAATGTAAACTAACAAATTGTACTATTCACCTCTTACAACTTTTAAGAGTGACAGCTTTGTTGGATATTCGCTATACTGTTCACTTCTGTAACTTTAACCATTATATGTTAAATTAATTTCTGTAGCTTTTAAGTTCATTAGGGACACTTCCAGGATCACGATGGTACAATTATCTCATTTTTGAAAAATTGGCTTATTCTTCACTTCTGAATTAAGCCATCGAAATGTACAGAGTGGGAAGAAATGTCTGTTCCAAAATAATTATACTCTAATAGGACACTAATAGAAATAAAAAATAATCAAAAACAAAAAAACTAAATATTATACCGGTATAGTTTCAAACGTCAACCCTTGGTAGGAATTGCATAACTAAATTCAGTATTCATGTTATTTAGTTTTACATTTTTATCATTGGGATGTCCAACGACTCCATTTTATTCGATGCTCCAAATGGCTGATCAGTATAGGAAACCTGAAATCAAAAACCACATGAGTCCACATTTTCTGAAAAGCAGATAGTTACATAAAATCGTAGCTAAGGTGGTGTTCTATCTGCTAAATCAATGTAAGTTGGGGTAAGATAGGAAAAAGTTCTCATTTTGACCACTGGAGATGAAAAATGCTACAGAATCACTATCACTATCACTATCACTATCACTATCACTATCACTATCACTATCACTATCATGTAAGTTTGGGTATTAAGTACCCATGGCAAGTGTACAATTGACTTTGAAGAATTTACAGTCCCTATATAAAGTTCACACTTCTTACAACGTTAGTGAATGAGTCCATCATGCAGTTTAACGTACAATTTTCGTTTAGCGCTCTATAGCAGTGGAGAGATCCAGTTGAATTCTAAATTTGTCTGGTATTATTTTTAACCTATGCTTAATTAGTCTGAAGCTCCAGACTAAATCTGATTAAAAAAAAACACTAAAAAAGGGCTAAACTTCAACTTAGTCTATGGTGGATCTCTCGATTTTTTACTTCTTCTCAACTTAAACCAATGTTTTAGTTTAAACCCTATTGGATCTCTCAACTGTATAGGTGGCTCTGTAATCGTGTTCTATGACTTAAGAGATTTCGTTGTACATGCACATGTCCATGGAAAACTTTTCACTTTGCCAAGT
The DNA here is from genome assembly GCA_034700285.1 of Proteroiulus fuscus. Lineage (NCBI taxonomy): Eukaryota > Metazoa > Arthropoda > Diplopoda > Julida > Blaniulidae > Proteroiulus > Proteroiulus fuscus. The sequence goes on from JAQIXP010005848.1 coordinate 7,584, forward strand.
CCATTTCTAAAATAGGCTTTTGTAATCTGAAATTAGGCCTAGTTGACTGCTTCTCCAACAATTGCACAATGCCTTTCACCCCTTTATTTCCACATATTGATTCTAATAATTGCACGAAACTTAAATTATTTTTTTTTTCGTTGTAAAAAAAAGGAGCCTATTTAGATGTCAAAGTAGGCTGTTGCATCTTGAAAATGTCTTTGAAAAGTCCCATCGATTCATCTTATTTCTTATTTGCTGGTACTTTTCATTGTTCATCTGCCTCTTATTTTCTTCTTCTTCTTCTTCTATTTCTTATATAACATATGCAAATTAAAGCATGATAAAGTGAATGCAACTTTTATATGTTGAAAAATATAATAATTTGTCCATTGAAAAAAAAAGAAGCTTTTATTGATTTGTCGGTAGAACTCGTTGCGTAATAAGGCTTGTGTATTTGAACAATAACAATTTTACTTCTGCTCCAAAAGCAATTCCTGCTTTACTATATTTTCTCTCTCTCTTTAGATGATGATGAAGAAGAAGCCTTAGTTTTTCCTCTTTTTATCTAACTTTTTTATTTTTATTATTCTTGAACTTTTGATGATTACTTCAAATAATGCTTGTTTTACTCTTTACTTAATTGCATTGGAGTGCAAATATACGAGGGTCTGTGCAACAACTATTAAAAAGGTGGTTTTCTTTTGTCGCAATTATAACACTAAAATATAGTCAACACTTGTTAATTTAACGCCTATTTGCTTCTCGGTCTTGTTATTTTCAAGCACTAAAAATAATTAATAGTCTCTATATCTGTTTGCAAAATTCGCTGTTCGTGGTCTAGTGGCAAAACATGAATATATAATAAGCCGAATTTTAACGTGCGCGTAGATAAGTTTGTTCCTCTAACAATGATTAAATAGCAAATCGATTTGCATTATATTTTTTTTTAGAAAACATAAAATCATATAGCAGTAAGTCTCTTTAAGTATTTCAATACAAACACGGCTTATTTGACTTCTTAAATATATTTCGTCTTACAATAGAGCATTTAAATGATTATCACGCAATTTTTAAGTAATTTTTAAGATCAACTGACACATACATTTAGTTGGCCCACTTGATGATAAAAGACTCACGGGACATCACACTTGATTTACTATTTTTCTACAAAGGTGACGTCACGTAGGTTTTTCATTAAGAGAATGTATCATAAAGTACCTGAAATTGACTCGTCTGATTTTAAAGGGGAAAGTCCCACTTTGTGACAATTGATATTTAAGTTGTTCAGGCTTACATGTACTAGATATGAATAGCTGCGGCAATAATAATTTCAACAGTTTTCATAATGATGATATTACGACTTTTACCCAAGTGCACGTTAGGCACCATTTTTCCATAGATTTCAACAGACACTGAGAATTGGTGGCGCCTTCTAGGGCACGAGTGTCTATGTGTTCCTTGAGTGCTGATGCCTTTTATCCAGTAGAGGGCTTTTGTTATTTTTGCATTTTCAACCATACTCCACGTATTCAGGACATTTAATTTATTGATCGGTGAGCTCAAATCAAATTAGTATTTTAACTCCTTTCCTAATTTTTCATGCTCTTTAATTCCTTCTACAAATCACTTCTTTCAAAGTGGGGCTTTCCCTTAATTAAAATTATAAATTATTATTTTTTTTTAATATTCTAAATGTTGTGTATGTATCATTAATTGTTATTGTTTGTTATACTTATTGAAGCAAATATTAAAAACAAAATTCACTTTAAATTTGAAATTTTAATTGTAAAACCCATTCATAAACAGGATAGAGCGTGTAATGTTAAATTTTAATACAGTATGCGAAAACTCACTACAAATGTAAAATCATTGATTTCAATTAATACTTTGTATACTTATATAAAACTCAAATGAAGTCAACTTTAGATTTAGTTGTGCATTTTTATCTAAAGTATTTCATTGCATGTAATCGATGGAATCCAATTCATAAATAGTCAAATGCTGAAACTGGTACTTTGGAATAAATTGTATACCAGTAACAAACAAATCATTAATTATTTAACTTTCTCTTAAATGATTACCCGCACATTTAATTCACAAGGGGCATTGGAAGGCTAGTTTAATAATGTTCCCGCTTGTTAATATTAAACATTTATTTAATGAGAAAGCAGCAATAGTAAACGGATTAATTAAATAGACGTGCATTAATTACACCGAATACCCGATTAACGTTACGTTTTGAAAATTGTATAGTTTTGAATTAATGAACTTGCACTGGCATAATTTTAAATCTAAAAATGTCCCGATTTACTACTTAAATCCTTTCCATTGGCCTCCTGTTAACGATATTTTAATATTAATTTTATACATTTTAAATGTCCCTTAGTGGAAGTTGATAACACTGTCTATAATACCCTCGTTCAATTATATCTTAAGGGGGCTGTCCACACTTTTAAAAAATGCATGCTCCTATGGGAATCTCCATGTTAACTAACGGTACATA
>JAQIXP010005849.1:0-10066 GCA_034700285.1 Proteroiulus fuscus
CTTCTCACTTCTGTAACTTTAACAATTATTGGTTAAATTAATTTCTGTAACTTTAGGTTCATTGGGGACACTTCCAGAATCACAATGGTATAATTATCTCATTTTTGACAAATTGGCGTATTCACCACTTCTGAATTAAGTCATCGATTTGAGCCCACCAGTAAATAAATAAAATGCCCTAAATACATGGATTTGGATGAAAATGCAAAGCCCAAATAGGCGCCATGTTATTGACAGTATGTAGCGCCCTCCTGGACAAAAGGCAGCAGCTCTCATGAGAAACTTAGACATGCATGTCCTAGAGGGCGCCAGCAACTTTCAGTGTCTGCTGAAATCATATGGAAAAATGGCGCCTAACATGTATTTAGGAAATGTCATTTCTTCAATATGGAAACTCTGCTGCACCTATTATTGTCACAGCCATTCTTATCCAGTAAGTGCGAACAAGATAAATATCACTTGTTACAAAGTGGGACTTTCCCTTTAAATAATTGCACCGTTTTCTACAATTTTACATACTTTTTACTGTCATTTGGGTGATTATTTTGCATAAAAGTATTTATAGTTTCAGGAAAACTATGAAAAAAAACTCAGTTTTGCTATGCACTAACTTCCACTAAGGTGGCACACACTAATGCTTAAACCATCTCCATTTTATACGGTGGCTCTTGTAGACAGTTCATTCTAATATGAATTTTCTGCAAAAAAATTTAAAAAGTTAAAAATAAAATGGGCTTTTTGGGTGCAAATTTGAGGTTTCCCTATATGAACCATGCACCCAAAAATTGAAACTTTTGCACACATTATATTTATTTTCGCCAAATTTTGCAACCTCTCTATTGTCCACACTATGGAGTAAAAAAGAATTTTGTAAAAAAAATTGACCTGAGATAATGAATTTGTGAATTTATCATTCCTAATCATTTCGGCTTATTTGCAACTCGCCGTTTATTCACACTAGGGTGTGAGTCAGTAGAGCCGAAATTCGTACCCAGATTTCCCAGTTTCGACCGGGAATCCTGGGATTGCAATTTTCACTTTTAAAACAAGAATCTATGTCAAATGACGTCATACACCTTGCTTGAGCATGATACACACAGCCATTGACTTATCACGCAAAATACTTAAACTGGTTAAATGCATTGGATAACAAACAACCCTTGTTCCAGTTCACTTTGCTACACTTTTTCATAATAAATCCAATTTTTTAAAAATATATTGACTTGCATAAGCTATTGATCGAAGGTCATACAGATACTAAAATCTGAGTCAAAAACGCTTCCAAAAAATATAGCAGAAAAGTGATTGACGCCATCCACTCCTATGGTTAATGCCCACTGTGCACATTAGTTATCATGACATTACGGATTTTAATTGGGAATTGATTTTCTGATAAAAAAAATCTTCAGAATTTTTCGATTATAAAAACTGATTTCAGAAGCATTTAGTTGTAACCAGTTATTTTATCAGAATGACAAATAATTATAATGAGAACAGCTCATCAATTAGTTTGGGCAATGCATTGGCATAACCAAAAAAATCAAAATAACAATAACAAATACATCTGATAAATTTATGGTAAAAAGGTCCTTATGAATTAATCATGATCACGTGGAGCCTCCTAATCACAATCAATTAATTCAAATTAATTTAATGAAGCTCTTAAGTTTTATATGCGCACTACACCTGCAAGAGACCGTGTTTATTGCTACAAATTGCAATCCCATTTCAGCACCGGTCCCATATTATAGACCCATGCTATTTTCAATTTGATGGGTGCTGCCATTTTGGAACAGATGCTTTTCGGCCATTATAGCCCCTTGACACACTGCATTTTTACTACCTACAGTATACGAGCTACATTTAAATTCATTACACGTCATTAAACCCTCCCCCTTTTAAAAGTAAAGCGCCATCTATGATGAATAACTTTCAAAAATCTTTCACCTTTGATTTCTTCAGTACTAAAACTATATTCATTTCAATGCATATTTAGTGAAACTTTTGGGGCAGTTAGCTATTCTGAATCACCCTGTATATACCTTTAAATACATTACATCTGCATATGGGACACCTTCAAGGCTTCCGTACACAAAAATTAAGCCATACTGTACACAAAGTTCATTCGGCAAATTTTGACTTATGTACACAATAAAGCAAATTCAATTTTTTACATTACATAATCTCTGTACCATGTCTCTACCTGTTTCAAGGATTTGCATACAAAAAAAAACTGAAACATTGAACCAAAAATCGTTATGACAGATGTTTCCTTAGCTACATGTTATGGCAGGTGTACTTCGGTGTAACCATGTAACTAAAGTCCACCACGCCCATAATCCACTGATATACCATAGACCTACTTTAGATAAATGTTTTCATGAAATTCACCAATGATAACCAATGCATTTTTTTCAGTTTTGTTCGTTTTTGCATTGTACAGCCTTCCTCGTGTAACTTACATTGTTAGTACACAACTTGATACACCTTAATGCTTTTTTTAACTTTAGGAACAGGTTTTGTGATAAATACAAGAAAGTGATGAAGCCTTCTCCTTTTATTGTATATAATATACCGGCCACTGGAATAAGAGCACCAAAACCGTTACCCGTTCACCGAATTTGGCATGCAGGACACGTCTTATATAAAACTGGCAAAAAACAACTTTAAATTCAGAATAAAGCCGTTATCAAAGTTGGGCTTATAGAATGTGTTTGACTTTGTGTGGGCTGAGAATACCCATCATGCAACAGCAATTTCCATATCCATACCTATATATGCAAGAAGAATACATTTTAAAATACATTACAGGAAAATTATGACAATTTATATTATATATTTTTAAATGTATTTCAAAATATCGAAAATGCAGTATATACATGCATGTTTAAATGAGTTATATTAAATGATGAAACTAAACTTCTAATTATACTAAGTCTTATTCTAAAATACAATTTTGAATTTATTTCCTATACTATATGCAATTTTCAATATATTTCCCAATTATCAATAATATTTCATTTTTAGATTGTTTCAAAATATACAATTTTCAGTATACTGAGGCATGTTTCAAATGCATTTCTCCATTTTAAATTATGTTTCAAAAGGTTTTCAGAATATAACCTTCAGTTATAGTTATAACCTCAGATATATAGGCCTATATATCTGAGGTTATGTATTGGATCATCGATCAACATGATCATCTATTTTCAAAATACATTCCTAAAATGCAATTTTCGAAATATGTCCTATATATAATTTTCAAATAATATTCATTTTTCAGATTGTTCCAAAATGTATAATTTTCAGTCCTGGGGTATGTTTTTCAAAATATACAACTTAAAATACATTTCCAAATATATACTATTTTAAATATGCTTGAAAATACACATTTTTCAATATATATATATTCCTAAGATGCAATTTTCAATAAATTTTCTAACATTCAATAATTTCTATTTTCAGTATATGTTAAAAAATAAAGAGTTTCAGTATATATTTCTTATAGCATATGCAATTTTCAAAATATATGCTTAAAAGTATACTTTTTAATATATTTCCAGATTACAATTTTTAATATATTTCAAGAACACAATTCCCAATATATTTCCTAATATTCAGTTTTAAATATGTCAAAAAATATAAAATTTTTAACATATTTCATAACATATATTTTTCAATGTTTTTAAAATATGTGCAAATTGGAACTTTTTAGTATATTTATGCATATTTAAATGTAGATATTTTCAGACAAATCGTAGAAATAAGGCATTTGTCAAGAAACGGCATTATGAAACCTGTTATATAAGCTAGTGTTTTCTATAGATGCATATACCTCGTTCAACAAAAGAGTGAATTGGCCAATCATATATGGTTTCCATAACTTTAAACATTATATAGTCAAATTATCAGTATGGAGATATATACTGTTCATTATCCATTGTAGGAGTAACTAATCTATAGCAAGAAATAGCTAATTTCAGTTAATACCTGGAATCCGAGTTCATTCTTTTTCATGAACAGAATACAAGGCTAATAAGGCATCAATTTGTCGTGCACTTAATAAGTCCTATCACGTGTATCCTAAAGTAGCTATAATTAAATGCATGCAAAAATTACATAAATTTTAGATGCATTTCCAGAAAAATATATTAAAACTCATGTTTTGATTCAGATGAGGGATTTACAGAATACTCCACAGGGAAAAAGTGACTTCATATAGTTATATAAAAATGAACAGATTTTTTATCTATAAATAAATCAATATTTTGTATGGAAAAAAGCACATCATGTATCTGGACAACAGAACATGGTAAAAAAAAAACATACAGTTACTCCTTTATTTGCCACATCCTTTTCAATAACAGAAAATTCAAATAATTTCCTCTTTCATTTTTTGTGATAACAGAAAATTCATGTTTTTCAGCTTTAGGGGGAAAAGTATATAGCAGCTGCAAATGCAAATGTCTTTCAGTTCAACTTTTCTATTATTGATTCTCCACAACTTTATAACGTAAAAACAGGACACATTTTGAAAAGAGACCCATGCAGCTTAATTTAGAGAAATAGGCCTGTTTTTAGAAAAAAAAATTATATATAAATAATAACAAGAGTTCTGAAACTTTAGCAGGAGCAGTTTAGCTGATGTCATGAGGTGGATGGGGGAAGGCAGGGGGGGTACGGAACAATGTATAGCATGCACTGTGCATGAAAATAAGTGCCCCCCCCCCATGACATCACATGGTGACAACAGACAATATAGTGAGAATAAATGCATTGCTCAAAATGTCAGAACCATTTTTTGTCTACTTGTTTAATAAAAAGCTTCAAAATTATTAATTGAGCAACAAAGGAAAAACGTCATCAGGCAGCACTTGCTCATTCTGCAATTTATCATGCCATAATGCATGCATGCAGGCACACACCTTTCAGTTTGAATCTTCCATGCATGTCTGTTTGAGACAATCACGTTGAGAAGTTAATGCAGGATTGAAGGTGCTGCCTTATGACGTCTTAAGCTCCACAGCAAACTACATTTAGTGTATTTACTGCATTAATTATATGTTGTTGTGAAAATTTTGGGAAACGCCTTTTTATCACCATTTTGTCTGTTTTGGGAAAAGTTTTTTTAGGGTTATCTTCCTTTTTAACTGTAATAAGTAAATAGTTATATTGGCAATTCGGCAGAAATTTTAGTAGGCTTCCTTGTAAATTCTGTTATTTATTTAGCTTTTTTATCAAGGCAACTCGTATTGAAAAAAAATATATATATTTATGGTATATTTTAATCAGAGTTTAGTTTTATTTTGCTCTAGTTAATTTATAAAGAAAAATATAGTAGAATGTGCCTATAACATTTCAAATTGATTTATTATAATTAATTTCAGCTCAACTGTCAAACGATTATGGCTTATCGGCATTAGGTTTGCAATCTTCATACAGGTGATTCATATTTATCAACAACTAAATTAAACCAGACTATATAGATAAGATTACATGCAGGGTTCAAACACAAACCCTAAAATTTTAAGATGTTTTATATAGTGAAGAAGGGTGCCATATTGCAACACAAACATTAAACTTTACAATCTAATTGACTTTTCCTGAATTCGATAGCAAATTTAAAGCATCCATTTTCAAATAAAAAAAAAATCAAGATTTTTCAAATGTGTACTTTTTAAGCTATTTCATAAATCTATTTGTTTTTATTAACTCTAAGATCAGATGTTAGGTCACAATCCAGTATTAAAGAATTTTCAATGCGTTCTCTAGGAAGAGCTATCACCGACTTTTCCAAAATCAAAAAGCTAAAACTTAAAGAGAAAAATCTCACATCGTGCCAACATGTTAATTTTTAAATGCAAGGAATTCAATTCAATACTGCTTTATACAATCATCATGATGTCATTAATTTGGTAGGGCGATTACCACTATCAGGAGGAGACTCGCACATCATACAGTTGTGACTTAAACCAGGGGCGGATACAGGAAGGGGGGGCAATGGGGGCAATTGCCCCCCCCTTAGCCAGAAAATTTTGCTGCCCAGTATAGGCAAACAAAATGGCCGCCTCGTTCCGTAATATGCGATTGCCCCCCGCCCCCCTTAACAAAATCCTGTATCCGCCCCTGACTTAAACATCATAGTTAACTTGAATTCCTATAACAATTTTGAAGTATTTTTAAAAAGATTAGAAGAGAAGTTCCCATTTGAATCAGAAAATCTATCTAATATCTATCAGTTCACTTATATGGTTGAGTCTGGCGTGCAGAACGTACCTTCCATACGTTCATGTGACCCGAATAATTTTCCACATGACCCTTTATGGCACCAAGAGGGCCTCTTTCCCACACAATGGTTATCATCAAGTTAACCTTGGTTTAAGGGCAGACAAAATACAGTGCGGTAACAAATGACCCATAGGAGGTCTAGGGACACGAATTACTTTGCCCAAGCTCTGTATGATGCAAACATGATATACATGCCAATCAGTGCCCATTCCATTGTGATAAACGAGTTCTGTACAGTTGACAATGGTTCAGAGGGACCAACCACGGTCACCAGTATGCTAAACTTGATCTATTACATACACTTGACCATTGTCAGGCTCCCAAGATGTAAAATTCCCAGACTCCTTTCAAAATTTAGTTTTAGGCCTAATCCTTTTTTGGGCACTTCATACAAGCATTATATACCAAAGTTGATTTTTTATTTTCAGTTCATTTTGAAGTTGAAAGTGAGTGCTATGGACACTTTAAAAACTTTCATAAACTACTATTAAAAATATCAACATCTAAAATTTCTAAACTGTAAAAGATTTGCAACAACTTCGAGAAAATTTGAAATTTGAGTTTTCAAATTAAAAAAAAAAAATGTCACTAATTTAATGAATGGCCCCCCAATGGATAATGTATCCCTCTGCTGATGACATAGTGAACTATAACACAAAGACCCCAAAAAGACAATGTCATTCATAGGACAAGCCCCTTGGTCTCCATAACGTGGCAATCACATATAGGTGGGTTATTTCCAAATTCTCTCGACAGATGGCACTGAAAAACGCCTATTATTGCTAGGTTTTGCTATAAGAGCATTAGATCTGCTGCATTTCTGCCAGGTGCACAAATCCTAAACATGAGATCCAAGCAGCTTGGATCTGGTACCTGATTGAATGGAGAAGCCCAACATGGTGGCGCTCACTAGTGTAGTTTCAATGTTATTTTACTTACTTTACATTCCCTGAGCAACTCACTAGCGCCACCATGCTGGGATACCTAAGTATAATCTAGTTTGATCTATAACTATAAGTAAAGGAATGATATCACGGGGAGGTGGGCTCTTAAGCACCGCCTCTTCTGTGCTACTTAGAAAACTCATGACCCAAGCCTTAATTTCCCCTGTTACCTTGAACATTCTCATTAAACTCTCAGAAACATAAATAAAAACCAAATTAAATCATTGTTTTGTCAATATTTCTTGAGGGGGCTTCTGATAATTTTATTTTGGGGAACAAAAGCAAGATTAATGGCCCGGGCCACCATGGCGTTGTTCTAGCCTAAGTAAACCCAGTAAAAATGCAATTTGGGCGTGCGTCAACATCTTAGGTTTATGGCAGTGCCAAGACGGTGCAAGGTCTTGAGGCTTGGACCGGGGTTGGATTTCGGCATCCTGTCAGAAACCCCATGCAGCAGCATGCTGACCTCTAGCCCATGATGCACCGGGGTTAAAACTGATAGTGGCATGCCATTTTAAAGCCGGATTAATTAAAAAAAGATGGTTCTGATACACAAACAAGACATGGTCCTGAACTCTTTATCATAAATTCACTCGATTACTGCATGTCTATATTTTTTGGAAAGAGTTAAGTTTTACAACTTGATATCAAAAAGATATAAAATTAAGCTTGAGGCACGCCTTTGTGACCCACTGCAATCTATTCGTGAGTTTAAGAGGCATGGTTAAGTTCGCACGACCTTCAACTCCCAAAATATCAATAACAACTAGGACACGTTCATTAATTCCGATATATAAATAAATTTCCAAAAGAAAGAACTACTCTAAATTCCAAGAAGACATTTATTTCTTTATGTTTAACACACCCCAGAAGCTTTGCAAGCATACACCCACTCATTGAAATGTCAGTAATATAGGCCCTAGTTTATATTACAAATGTATAGTTTAGTTACATCAGGTAGTAGCCTGTGTCTATTGTCACACCAACCTTATCATACATGTATACAATATTTTACCACCTAGCGGTCTGGAAATAAATTATGAAAAGCCAATAATGCAGTGCTAGCTGAAAGTAAATTTGAATTTTAATCCCATAATATGCGAATTTTGGCTTTGTGATCTGATCATGCGCTTTTGTGATCCAGTTCACAAGTAGTTCTTAATTGCATCACAGATTACAACCCAATTGCAAAAACGTGAACACACTGCTCTGTGATCTCCTTTGTACTCTATGTATAGTTAGATCGCGAGTGCATGGGTAACCCATTTTGTTACCTTGCACTGTGATCCCGCACACCAGAAACGACAAAGCTACCGCAAAAATGCTGCAGCTTCTGGCCACGTAACCAATGGTTACACGGTCATAACGCCAAAATATGCATATTATATATTGTATTTACAGCTTGCAGTTTCCTTCCAGGACACTAGGTGGTAAAACATTGTATATGTAAAGGTTTATTTTGTAGGCTTACCAATACAATATACCAAGGGGATATTTAGACATTCCTCAAAATATGATAACCATGTAATGCCTCTAGTTATATAATGAAAAAGTCTAAAACATTCAAAATTTCCCTTGAGCTGTAAACGACGTCATCAGGCTGAGTCTTCCCAGCATGCACGAACTGGTAAGTATTGCAGTTTTTCCTGTCAACCTCGAAGGCATTATAGGCTTGTAGTATTGCATGATGGGAAAGCTCTGCCTGATGACGTCAGTTCAATGGAAGTTTCGCTGTACTTTTACATTTTATTAAATCATTTTGTATTATTATTAATTAGTCGTTTGGTTTCTTCTGCAATTACAAAGCAATGCATTTTTTCCTATTTAACTGAAGCTTATATAGTGTTAAATATCTAGATTTTTCCTGGCAGGAAAACGAGACAAAGATGTCAGATTTAAATATTGATTAATAAAACCATTAAAGGCACTCTTGACGTAATTCCATTGTCACAACCATAACCAATAGCCTCAAAAACACAAACATGCATATATATGCAATTAAAATAACATAAGCACAGCCATAATTTTTACTAGCCATAAAAAGTTAAAACAGAGGGGTGTGGTATTTTTGGCAAGGACCCATGAAATCCATATCATAGTGTGGGCGTTCTGTGACAATGTTTGAAATTTTCAACAATAACTTCCCCAAGTGCGATATAAAATATCTTCAAAACAGTCTCATACAATGTTATAATCTGTTATCAAAATATTTTCCTAGTTTTGTTATTACAATTTTTTTCGTCTCATTTGATGAGTTTAAAAATATTTACTATAGAGTATCGAGTTGAATTGAAGTTAAAAATACCGAATATCAATGTGACGTCACAGGGAGGGTCATTGAAAGTCTTTTTCACATTCACTGCATTTCTGGTGATGTCAACTATATGGCGCTTCAGACAACCGCAATTGCTATATACACGTGCATGGAGAAAACTAACGTATAAGAGTATTAATTTCTACAGAAAATGCACGACTTTCTGTAGAAAACTGTATAGTTATATTCGGCGAAAATGTATTCTACTGCTTGAAAGTTTCTGCAGAAACAATAATATTCCTGCTGAAATCGTGATGAAGCAAAAAAATTACATGCATATTCTGCAGTAAATGCATTATACAGAAGATATATGTCTGATGCAGCAAAATTCAAACTCTGCAGTAAAAATACAAGCTGCCTTATATTCTCTATAGACAGTGGCGGATCCAGGGGGGGGAGGGGCCATGGCCCCCTCCAAAGGGACAAAATCGGCGCCCATCACCCAGCGACCATTGCGCCCCTCTATCCGAAACAATTTAAAATTGTTAAATTAACTTTGTCTATGGGAACGTCCATAAAC
>JAQIXP010005850.1:0-10066 GCA_034700285.1 Proteroiulus fuscus
TCTATACTATGAGCGTACATTTCAACTACCTTATCATGTGTAACTATCTAACAACAGGTGGCGACACTTGCCATAGTCTTGGTCTCTATTGCAAATCAATTTCCAAAAGTAGCTTCCCAATTCTGTTTGCATTCAGGAGTGGTTTACTAAAAACCAAAACCTTATAGGCCTACCCCCTTTCCAAAATTTACTCCCATAATGCAGTATTTCTCTAAAAAAAAAAACACAAGTTTCGGCACAAGTTATGACACATTTAGAATAATCATAAAATGGGCTGCCATTTTAGTATGGGCTAAACTGTAATAGTAGCAAGTATTCATCACAGATGGTGCTTTTCTGTTGATAGGAGAGTATTGTAGGTCAGTAAAATTCAAAATTTGTCAAGAAAGTCATATGACTCAAAGTATCATCATGGGTTGCTTTAACTCTGTCTTTGAAATTTCTTGACTTTCCCTGACTAGGCCTATAATAACAGGGTTCTCAGGCCAAATTCTCCAAAATAAATTCACTTGAAAAATATAGGCCTAGATTACATTAAATTTAACATTGGTCCAAGTATATGTACCGTAAGTGAATTTACATGTATTAAATTTCACTAAATATATCTAGAAATATTCCTACAATTTATTTAAAGAAATTACAGTTTCCAAAAAACTTTTAGTTGGGACCAGGATGCGCTCTCCTGTACTGACCCAAAGTATTGTGGGTGGACCAAGTAGTAGCTTGAAATATATTTTAGACTTTGGGTCATGGGCAATGTCAATGTCAAGTGAGAGGAAGAAATTTGGCTCAAGTTTCATGAAAACACAACCTTTTTATGGGCTTGCTATAGACCTAGTTTCTCAAATGCCTAAAAATTGGGGAAAATTTGGCCACACACACCAACCATTGTAGAAAGCAAGTGACTTTGTGAAAAATAGCACATTTCAGACAATTTTAAGGGCCTATTCATGATAAGAATATCTTTTATGAATGTTGTTAGCGTGTTTTTCCCACTCTTTATTTTCAGACACTTTCTTCCCAGCATCAATGTCTAACAAATTTATGACAAACATAATAAAAAGCAATTGTTGTTCACTAGTTTGTAAACCCTGTGTGAACATTTTGTTTGCATGTGTGTTCGTGTGAACCATAATAATAAAATGAAAAAAAAACTTTTTGAACAGGCCTAATTGTGTAAAATTGAATAGGCCTATTTTATAATGCATGAAACAAAAAGGGAAAACATGAATCGCATCATAAAAGTGAAAGTTTCTGACTCTCCTATTTTTGCTAACTTTTCAATTTTTGAATTCAAAAACATTTTTTGGCAATATTTTTTTACAATAATTTTGAAGTTTAGATTTGCAACTACTTTTACTGCATTGGATGACTTATGCATGTTTTGGCATTGTGATTAGATCATGTCCTTTTGTGATCCAGTGAATCCAGTTCACAAGTAGTTCGTAACTGCATTAACAGGCATATTTTGGTTTGGCGTTATAACCCTGTAATCATTTTTGTTACACGATGTAAAGCTGAAGCGTTTTTGCCATAGCATCTGTCGTTTTGGTGTGTGTAGGGTCACAGTGCAATGTAGCAAAAAGGGTTACCCACTTGTGATCTACCTTAATATGCAGAGTACCAACTCAGATAACAGAGAGTAACGCGTGAACTCACGTTTTTGCTGTTGGGTTATAGCCTATTCATGATGCAGTTAAGAAGAATTTGTAAAATGGATCACAGAAGTGCATGATCAGATCACAGCGACAAAGTACTCAAATTTACTGCATCATAGGTTATAACTAAACAGCAAACCCGCTACTGTACTCTTGTGTTTTTCTGTGATCTCATTTGGTACTCTATACCTAGCCTATTTAGGTAGATATCAAGTGGGTAACCATTTTTGTTACCTTACACTGTGATCCTGCACACCAAAACGACAGAGGTTACCACAAAAACGCCTCAGACCATGTAGCCAAAGGGTTACACGGTCATAACGCCATTTGAATATGTCTATCATACAAATCAAAATGGCGGTATTTAGATCACAATTTTATCATAAATCAGTTAATTTAACGAAAACTTGTTTTAAATTCGCTCACGTCCTGTGGGATTTTTTTTTGGCTTTGTTTCTACCTTTATTGTGTTAGCAGGTAACTTTTTAAAGCTCATCCGTTCAGGTGAGAAAAAAACAGCAAGTTATGACCTCAGGTGGTTTTTATAGAGAGAAGGGGACAAGTTAGAAGTAAAAAAATTTGAATGACCTACAAAATTTAAAAATATCAAAATAATTCGTAAATTTAATGTACTGTAGTGCCATAAGATAGAGAAATCCATAATTTTTTTACAGTAACTATTCAAACATAAAATACCTTTACACATTTGAGTTTACAATAGGCGTGTTTTAGCGTTGTGTCTGGTCATGCGCTTTTATGATCCAGTTCACAAGTGGTTTAATTGCATCGAATAGGCTATAATCCAATCGCGAAAACGTGAACTCCCTGTTTTTCCGTTATATCAGTAGATATTTTGGTAGATCACGAGTGAGTGGGTAACCCAATTTGCTGATCCTTCATGCCAAAACGACAGAAACGCTTCGACTGCTTCAGACCATGTAACTGAAGGGTTACCCAATCACAATGCCAAAACATTCCTAATTTAAAAATATATGCAAATATTTTTCCCTCAAGTACACAATTATGTACCTGGATGATTAATAACATTTTCAATTAAGAACCCCCTAATGAATAGCATCTTGAAATGCTGATCGTAGGGTACTGAATTGAATTGAATTTTAATATATCAATAATATTCATAACGTATTAGTCATAAAATTCATTGGGATTGAATAGGCCAACTATCTTTTGATGTGCATCCACAGATGCAACCAACCATTTTACAAACGTCAAATTGTTCACGAACAATAACAACAACAAAATACAATAACAATTGAGTTCTAAGCGTCAAAATGCAAAACTGTTATCCTTTGCATTTGCAACATGTTACCCAGGTGCATTTTTTTTTGCTACAAAAAGTCCCCGAATTCTAGTGCATTTTTTTTTCTATTCTCTTCAGTGACCCTGTAATTCCCTGGAATGAAGCATCCTTAACAAAAAGAGCTAGGTAATTCAGGATATTTTGGAAAAGGGTCAGATAAAGGGGAATAGATCTGGTTATATGTAATGGGTGATTGGGCCTATTTTGTCTTGACATTCTGTAGAAACAATAGGGAAGGACCAGGAAGGTCAAGGTTGCCTACTGACATTTAAAAATAGGTATTTTTATTCAGAACGAAAATTGTTCCTGAAATTTCTAGCATACCGTATTTCTGGCAAAATGTACCCACCCAGCACACAACATATTGAAAGTGACAAAAATGCCATGGTTATCTTTACATAGTACCCAAGAAGTTTTGATTTTAAAGTTATCCAAGAAAACGTTATAATTATGCTTTTGCATTAGTTTTAATTATCATTAGGTTTAATAAACTGGCTCAGATTGACCTAATGCTTTCATTTTCATGAATTTATTAATAACACGCTTTTTATAATTTGACTTTATAAAATATTAAAAAAAAATTCAATGAACGTTGCAAATTTTTTAATTTTATTTTTGGAAATTTACATTTAATAAAATTTTGTTCATCTTTTTATATGATTTATTTACTGTACGAAATTATTGTGTCTTTGGATTTTTAAATGTTTTGGATAGGCTTTAAGTCATGCCCATTATTCACATCTAATTTCTTTTGCCATCCCATCCATTTTACTAAAAAGAAATAAACAAATGTTTTATTTGGCCAGTGGTCAACTGGCTCAACTTACCCGCATTTTGGCGAAATAATTCTCCCCTTCATATATGTAGCGAACTTTTAAAGTTTGCGCCATGTTGTCATTGGCACATTTTGGCAAATTATCCATTTATCCAGGTTTTTTTTTTAATAATTTGATGAGGGAGCTGCTGTGAGAGCTTCAATTGCAATGCATGAAAAGATTACTAAATGCCAATGGGTACTTTAATATGTATAGTTAGTAAAGTATTCACTGGGGCGCTGCATGCTGACCATTATTTTTTCGAAATAATGTATATAAACAGTGCCTCCACCTATATGTCTGAATTGGCACATAAGTTAGGAAAAACCAAAACCGAAAAATTGAGTACATGAAGTCTTCTTCATCACTTTAATTTTTTCTTATATTTAAAGGCTATAGTGAATGATAATAGTATAGTCTGCTTTTTACTTTCAACAATTAACAGCCTAAAAATTAATATCTGGCCATATTTAAAAATGCCATCATTAAAATAATAAAAGAGAATTAAAAAGATGACGTCAACTATTGGGGTTTGCAAACGAAAGTTTGCAAAGGGGTGGGTGAGTCCTAAAAACAGGAATTTTTGTATACGTAATGTTTGGACGATCCCCTATCCATTTAGGACATTATTTAAACAGGGGTGGTTCATAAATTATGTATACAAAAAATACTGATTTTAGGACCGGCCCACCCACACTTTTGTCAACTTTTGGAGAAAGGATCCACCCACCCCAATAGTTGACGTCATCTTTTTTATTTTATTTTATTATTTTAATTAGAAAATTTTTCAATCTGGCCAGATATTAATTTTTAGGCTGCAGTCTAGCTCCAAGTGACGTAAACACACTATTATTATTCCACATCAAAAAATAAGGAAAAAAAAGGAATACAAACTCAAATTTCTGACGTCAACTCAGTGATAAAAAATTAGTGATGAAGGACCCCACCACGACACCTCACTTTTGCCACTGTTTGACCCACCCACCTAACTGCAAACGTAATTTATGAACAATTCCTTATTGCTGTTATCATGGCTACCAGGAAAGGATTTCAAGCAAAGCGTGGTGTAAATCAAACGTCTTTAAAATGGGATAAAAGTGCTGAAAGACGGAAAGAAATCCCAAAAGGTATCAAACCTTTACCAGACGCCATGAGTTTGCAGCAAATGGTGGTTGTGCTGGTCATATATTGCTGCAGGAAGGTATTATTAACGCATGCTGTAGAATGGAAGATATGTGTATATGGTATTGGAATAGTTTTTGGCTCTATTTTGTGCGACTTTTTTCCATTACCAAAAGCCTACATGTCTGACAAGCATAACATTTTAAACGTCTATTTTGCAAAGTTCTCTTGGGGATGGACGTTGCTGCTGGTTGGTGCTTTCGTGTATATGACCAGTACCATTTACTGTTGTGGAATTAAACCTAGGATAGCTAAGCACATGTCCAGGCTACTGGCTGGCACAGTGCTATGGTACATATGCATCTCAATGTTTGTCTACGTTGAGACTGTCACCGGTTTTTGCATTGCTGGTAAAGAGATAAAGGAACTTAAACGGCATGACTGTCTGAAGATGGGTTACCGTTGGAGGGGCTTCGACATTTCTGGGCATACGTTTCTTTTGATGTACTGCAGCTTGGTCATCTATGAGGAGGCCAAAGCCATGAATGGCTGGGAACGAATCAAGGACATGATACGGGATATGGATTTCGATGATGAAAGTCCGTTGCGAATTCTAAATACGAACGAAATCGAGCATCTGAAAACATATTACGAGAAGTTTGGGCATTACGTTAAGGGATTATTCATTGCCATCACACTTTTGAACCTGTTGTGGGGGTTCATTCTGATTGGAACGGTTCTCTACTACCATTCAATGGCTCAGAAACTTGCTGGCGGTCTAATCGCGATTCTCGCTTGGTTCATAACATACAGAATTTTGTATGTCCAGGATTGGTCGTTAGGATTGCCTGGACAGGGGCCGTTCAAGTATGCCGAAGCAAAGCCAGTAATTTTTCCAAACGTAGTTGAAAATCGTCGAAGATCCATCATTGGACTGCGACCACCTTTGAGAGCGAATCACACTGGACAGACTACCGAGAATGACTCTGAAAAACAACATGTCACATAGCACGTTTTAGTGATTTTGCTTTGAATTTACCATTGAAGTGCAAAATTTGTTTTAATGTGCATGTACTGGTACTAGCAAATTTAGCTTAATTCATCTGGAATGTATTAAGCTTAATGCAACCTAATCCAAGGGGATTCTTAAACCTTTTCACTAGTTTAACAAATGATAAAATTCTGTGCTGGATATATAAAATAATATATAGGAGATAACTTATTTGCAAGCCTGAATGGAAGCATTATACAATATTTTAAAGATGCACTGTCCTGAAGAAATTTTGTTCCAAATTGGGGCTCCAAGCACGTGCCAATTACATTTGGTTTGCTAGCATATGCACGTGCACTGAGCCTCATTTTGGAACAAAATTTCTTCAGGACAGTGCAGCTTTAAGAAGGTACGAGTGTTAACTAACAAGTTGTTCATAGGTTTTATTAGCCTAAATTAACTAGATTACATACTGGTTATTTTCAGAACAAAAAGACTTAAAATAGCTGGGGTTTTTGTTGTAAAAGCAAAATTTTAAAAGTTAATTGTTTTTAATTTATAGATATCGTCCCATTACTCAACTTTGGAATAAGCTGAATTAACCCACACTCACTCCACTTTGAAAAATGCAATAGCTTTTGGATACCAGGTAGGCCTACTATTAAATCATGTTTTTAAAAAAAATGTACATATGCTTGTACCTTGATAATTTACGTGCCTTCAAGAGTGTGTTTACAATAACTGGATTAGGGCTTTAGGCTATAAAAATGTTGTGTTCTATTTCATCCTGTATCTTAAATTGTACATTCTCATCAATTTCAATTCATCTATTTGCATAATTTTGTAATATGCAAAGCCTACGTTTAAATACTCTTAAAGAGTGCATTTATATTGTTCAAAAACCTGTTCATAAAGCTGCGAAATCATAAAGATTAATATATTATGCACGAGTATTTAAGACGAGCACAAAATACATTGCTGGATAAGTTTATTTGCTAGGATTTTTTATTTGCAGCAAATTCAGTGTGGGAATGTTTAATATTGAAAGATCCATATAATGCAAATCTTTGAGGAATTTGAATTTTTATCAATTTTAAAGTAGAGTTGGTTTCTAATTGATTGAACCCCTCCCTTACTGTGTTACTTAACAATTTTTGAAAGTGTGCATTTTGCAATAATATTTTGGCAGTATGGTAATTAAAAAATATTTAACTTGAGAATGAATGAAAAAGCTTTTATTTTAATGGATTTGGTAGTAGCTGAGCACACTTTTGGTTTTAGAAAGACTTGTAGCCCATTCCTAACTTTTAAAATGAAATCCTTGGGCCAACTTTGAGCCAATAATAACTCAAATAATCAGGATTGTACTCAACTTTTGATAATTAGGCATTTACTTTGAGCTGGTGCTGCTAAAGATATTTCACGTGAAAATAATTTCAAACAATAAGTATCTTTGAAAACAAAGTTTTATTCCCTAAACTTAAAAAACCACCAGCTACCATTTACAAACAAAGGAATGATGACTGCAAACAGCATTTTGTTAATAAAATTTGTTCTAATGTTGTTTTTTTACATTGTTATTGTTTTAAATATCAATTCCGATACCGGTAAAGAATGGCTCCAATGACAATGGCCGCCAGTACTACGCTTACAATGGTGGGTGCCTTGTCGTGAAGTGTAGCCCATATTGTAATTATCCTCGGCATTTGGTTTAAGGCGACTTTACATGAATCTCTAGTTTGGGAACGTCGAAAGTAGGCTGCCAAATGAGGCCTCTTGCCTTCGCCCCAAAACTTATGAGAAAGTCCCAAAATTGACAGTCTGTGCAAAAGAACGGCTAGAGAAATATCTGCCACTGTGAATCTGTCGCTGCAAAGCCACCAGTCTGATCGATCTGAAAGTTCAGAAAATATTTTCGTTAGAAAATTTGATGATTTCAGGGCAATTTTCAGTAAGGAGGAAATTTTCAAAAATATTTTTTTATATATATTTGTAAATATTGTAGAAATCAGCATTTTTAGAAAGTCCTGCACCTTACTAATAGTTGCCCTTAACATAAAAAAGTAGTAAAATTTCTTAAATGTTATAACCTCCAACATTTTGTTCGAGTTCTTGTTCAATACTGTCTAAAACGGGCTCTAAAGTAAGAAGAGCCTTTTTTACGCCTTCAATGGTTTGAGTGTCATCTCGCTGCCAGCTTCTGTTTTGCTTATGTGAATATTGTTCTGCAAATTCAGGATACTTTGCAGCTAAACCACTGAGAGCCTCTACTTTCTTTGCACTATATGCTAGAGAAAATTATACAGAAAATAAATTAGAAACAAATAGTAGGCTACGCTATCTCAGTAAAAAAAACCCTGCAATTTTGTCGGATTTTTTTGCAGTTTATTTGCAGTCTTAACTGCAGAAAAACTAGTTTCACAAATGTTCAGAAAAACTATTTTTCTGCAGTTAAAGACTGCAAATCAACTGGAAAAAATTCATTCTCACTGGGGCACCATTTCAATGATTTCCATGACATTCAATTAATTCATTTTTTAATAAGTTGGTGGCACGATTCACCTTCATCTTACCAATCATTAGCTTCTGCACGGCACATGGAATTTTAATATCTTGAGTGAGTTCGGGATATTTAATACATCCGAACGTAATGGTCTCAATTGGCAGTGAGTATAAGACATCACGAAAGTGTTGTACTTTAGCGGCTTGATCAGTGCCTCGTTCGGGCCATAGCCTCGGGGTGTCACCTATGTAAGACACATCAGATGTGTATCACTATTCAGCCTGAGAATAATATGTCAGACCGGAATAAACTTGAGTGCATAGTCGAGCAATTTACAGTCTTACTGCACCATTGCTAAAGTTGTCTTCCAGATAGTCGATGATTCTGGCAGAATCGGGAATGATCTTGACTCCATCCTTTAGAACGGGAACCTGCCCCTTCGGATTTAGACGCATGAACCATGGCTCATATTGCTCAAAGCTGAGCAGCTGGACAACATGTCCTTTGTACTTTAATTTCTTCTCCCTCAGTGCCATAACAACCTAGAAAAATCCACAATTTTACAGTGACATAATTATCTTTTCTTTTGATTTTAATAAAATGTTCCCTTAATTTGCAAAGCAGTGTATTCGTACGGAGATATGTTTTACTGCTGACATAACTTTGTAAGAAAATGGAATCAGGAAACATTTTAAGACATGACCTTGATCATGAATTCAGGGTCAGGTGCTACTTTGTCATGAATAGCAACTCCTAAAATGAATGCCCAAGAATAGAAATGTTGGCCATGATTAGTTTTTAGCTACTTACTTTCTGTGAATAATAGGATGCATAATGATGATACAATAAAAGCCCATTTCCATTGGAATTGCTAGAACTGGGAACATCAACACCAGCCATCTTGAAGCATGCACCTATGGCACCGTCCATAAATTAAGTTTGCAAATAGGTGGGTGGGTGGGTCATTTTACCGGGACATTTTACCTATCACATGCCCTTAAAATTGTCTGGAATATGTATATCCTAACCAGTTTAGCAATGTCTGCTCAAACCATCAATTCCGAGCTTTCAGCATTTATCAATAGTTTGTTAAACATATTTTTTAAACATCTATCTACAACGCTTTTACAAATTCCACTATTTTTTAAAAGCGAATTTGTCTTGTTTTGTAAGAGTAGGCCTACTGGAAATTTCCTTAACACTCAGTTATTGTAATTATTTCATTTAATTTTTTATTGATTTATTATAACATTAATTTTTATTGAGTTCTTTCAAAAAGTCCGTCAAATATGCCGGGTATCTCCAATAAGTGGGCAGTCTCTTGGCTAGTTTTTGAAATTTCCAGGCGGCAACATGTTTTATTAAGTTACGTAATATCGTAACGCCCCTTCGTCCAACTTTTAAGTTGCGAGCATATGGTTCAAAGTATAGGTTATAATTTAGTAGTTTTCTACAGCATTAATGTGACCTTTCACTTCCCAAGAGGGCCCCATTTCAAGAACAATTGATAGAAAACATTGGAAGGGGTTGTTTTTTTTGCAGCTGTGTTTGTTTAATCAGAGGCTTATCTATTTCGGTACCTAATATGTCCATTTTCACCCCCTTTGCCCTCTTCCTGTTGTCAGTTTATGGCCTAAAAAGACTTTCTTGTAGTTT
>JAQIXP010005851.1:0-10064 GCA_034700285.1 Proteroiulus fuscus
GTTATACCGGCCATGTTTGTTTTTACTTCGTTCCATAATTGTTTTGCATTATGGTCTTGGTCGTAACGTAAAACTTGCGGTGCAGATATATTGTTGAAGATAAGCATTTTTGCTTTAGCATTGTTGCATTCCCATTTTTCCCACGTTTTCAACAATGTCTCATGGTCTTGATCACCATACGCCGGTCTTAGCGGTTCGTCATTTTCAATCGCCGAAATCCATAAATTTTTTGCGCACAATAAGTTTTTAACCCGCGATGACCACAAAAAATAATTGTTGTCGGTTAAAAGTTCGAAATTGTTTGTTCCAAGTCCGCGGTCGGCCATGTTGGATTCCGAAGCACTATCACTGTCTTCCGGTAATTCCTTCTCACTTTCCTCTGATTCCAGTTTTAGAATTTAATACTTTCTTCTTAAATGTTCAAATTACTCACAATTTAGTAATTCCTCTTTGGACATTTTTGAATTTTCCCGGAATTCCATTTTCGAATTTGCTTCATTATTCTTCTCTGGCTTTGCACCATATTTTCTTCAAAATTGTCCTGGATTTTTTAACCACGCTCTGCTACCATTTGGTGTTATTTGTGAATAAATTTACTCCACACTTAATTCTTTGAAATGAATTTAGTCTTTCAATGAAGACAAACGAAAATATCCAACTACATCTTACTAAAACATTTTTCGGAATAAAAAACAAATCTAGAACTCGTATTCTCTTTTTCAAAATCTCCAATAAGCATGTGCATGCTCTTCAAAACTCACATGCAGATTAGGCACATGCTCCTAAAAATTCAGACCATTTTTCAAATTATAAATTAATAAACAACAAATCTCCTCCTAATTTGAAAAAATAACAATTAAACAACTTTTAAACTATCATCTTCAATCCTTTCAGGCAACGATTTAATTTTTCTGAGTATAGAGCTTTTGTTAAACAATCGGCTTGCATATCTACTCCTGGAATATGCTTTAAATTGATGTTTTCCTTTTTCACTTCTTCTCTGATGAAATTAGCTTTTCTGTTCAGCAATTTTGTCCTGGTTTTCTGGATTCCATTGATCAGCATTTCCACCGTGCTTTGGTTGTCATTATAAACGATGCTTGATTTTCCATCACTTTCGAACAATTGAAGCTCCTCCATTAATTTCTTCAACCAGATGACTTCTTTTACGGCTTCAGCAACAGAATTCAACTCACTTTCAGTTGATGAAAGAGCTACGCTGTCTTGTTTACTGCTCCTCCAGTTTATTATGGATTCTCCGACTTTTGTAACATATCCAGTATACGATTTTGCATCAGTAGTTGCATCCCAACTTGCATCTGCATAACAAGTTATTTCTGTTCCATCTTGATCGTATCTTAGACCATAGTCCTTCGTTCCTTGGAGATATCTAAGAATTTGCTTCGCAGCAATTAAATGTAGAGATTTTGGTGACTTGTTGAATTGGCTCAACACACTGACTGCATGGGAAATATCTGGTCTTGTACCGGTGCTCAGGTACATTACTCCTCCGATGATTCTTTGATATTCTGTAGAATCAACTTCTTCACTGTCTTCACATATTTCCAATTTTTGGTTTACATCTAGAGGTGTTTTCACTGGGTTGCAATTCTCCATGCCATACTTTTTCAGTAGTTCGTCAATGTGACTTTTTTGATGAATCTTGATTCCATCCTCACCATATTCGATTTGTAATCCCAGCATAAACTCCAATCTTCCCATGTCTTTAAGTTCAATATTCTTCTTTAATCTGTCTAAATACTTTTTCTTGAAATTTTTCGAGCTTGCTAATGAAATATCGTCATCAACGTACATCCCAAAAAATAAGAATTCTTCTCCTTTGATTACGTAATATAGACACGCATCGCATTTTGATTGAGTAAATCCGGCTTTGATCAGTTCTTCGTGCATTTTCTCATTCCAGCATCTTCCAGCTTGTTTCAGGCCGTATAAGCTTTTCTTCAATAAGCAGACTTCTTCATTGGAACTTTCGTAACCAGGGGGTTGAATCATGTAGACTTCCTCTTTTAAATCAGCATGTAGATAGGCAGTCTTCACGTCATGCTGTTCAATCTCCAGATTCTTCTTAGCTGCGAGTGCAACTAGTAAACGCAGTTTCCATTCTCATCACAGGTGAAAATGTGACATCATAATCCGTTCCTGGTCGTTGTCCACATCCGACTGCAACCAATCGGGCTTTAAATTTAATAACTTCATTGTTGGCTCCACGTTTTGTGCAAAAAATCCACTTTGATTTTATGGCTCGTTTCCCTTTGGGTAATTTTGTCAACTTCCAAACTTTATGTTGACTCATTGACTGCAATTCTTCTTCCATAGCTTTATGCCATTCTTCCCTTTCAGCTGAATTCATCGCTTCTTCATAGTTTCGGGGAATTGCAATTTTGCCAGCTTTCATTGCAACTTGTTTTTCTTGAATTCTTTTGGATCTTCTTACACCCTGTTCTTTTAATTCAGCTTCGTTTCTTTCTCGTTTATCCTTAAGGGTCTCTATCCCTTATCATTTCCATTGTTATTCCTCTTTTTCGTCCACGTGGATTTCTTTGTTGTTCTTCAACTTCTTGTTGAATATTTTGATTTTCTTCATCCTCTGCATGGACGTCGATAACATTTCCTAGTTCTTCCTCACCAGCATAATTTTCTTGATCATGAATCTCATTTTCTTTATTTTCGTCTTCAGATTTTTCTTCATCTGAATCAATTTCTTCGTCACTGTCACAGACGTCAAAATTCGGCATCCACACTTGAACATTTTCAGTTTTTCTCCAATTTTTCAGCAACTCGATGCCTAACCTTTCTTCATTGAATTTTACATCCCGCACTTCGTTAATGTCTTTAGATATGGGGTCAAAAATTCTGTAAGCTTTTCTCTTCTGTGAATAGCCCACCAAAATTCCAGTTCTAGCTTTTGGATCAAGTTTTCTTCTTTTTGGGCCGATTTCCATCATGTAAGCTACGCATCCAATTCGACGAAAATATTTAACCGTAGGTTTTCGTCCCGTCCACAGTTCATTTGGAGTTTTATTTCTTGATGCACATTTGCAAGAGTTCTTGATATGCGCCATTGCAAGACAAATTTCAGCCCACATATAAAATGGTAATTGTGAATCTTGCAAAGTTGTACAAACCATTTCGATGATTGTCCTGTTCATTCGTTCAGTGACTCCATTGCTCATTGGTGTGTAGGCTGTTGTAAACTCATGCACTATTCCTTTCTTCTTAAAATAATCGCCCATTTCTGCCGAAATAAATTCTCCTCCATTGTCACTCCGTATTCGTCGTAATTTCTTCTTCGTCTGACATTCCATTTGTGTGATTAGCTCATTTAGCTCACCACTAGTGTCACTTTTCTTCGTTAGAAATCTAACCATGACTTTTCGACTCCAGTCATCCACCACTGTCATTATGTATTCTTTTCCTCCGATTGACTTTGGATTGATGGGTCCAACAAGATCAATATGCCAAAGTTCCATTATTTCTTGAGTTTGTATATCCATCACAGTTTTATGTGGTTTTCTTGCCATCTTGCCGATAATGCAAGCATCACAAATTTCTTCGTCTTCATTCTTCACATTTAGACCGTGCACCATCTCCTCCTTTTGCATTATTTCAATTGTTGTTGATGAAATATGACCCATTTGTAGGTGCCATCTTGATTTGTTAACGTTCGCCACTTTTGCATTTTCCTTCATCTTTACATTTGTTGTGATCATGAATTTGTCACCTTCACGTTGTGCACGTAGAACTTCACCATCTTCATTATGTATCGTAGCACCATCTTTTGTGAAGTTGACTTTGTAACCATGATCCACAATTTTTGCAATCGACATCAGATTTTCATCCAGATTCTTTGCATGAATGACATCTTTTAGTCGTATTCTTCTTTGATCTTCATCCTCTGTGATGACAACTTGTCCAATTCTGCTTGCATGAAGTTCTGCTCCTTTTTCTGCTGTTGTGATCACTTGTTCTTCTTTCTCATAAACTTGGAATATGTCTTCTCTTCCCGACATATGACTAGTTGCTCCTGAGTCTAGCAGCCATCTTATTTCTTCATTTTCTGTAACTTTACTTGCTTTGCCACTTGTGACTTTAGCCATTTCTCCAAAAATCTTGACCTTTGGCTTCTGACATGCTACCATAGTTGATTCGTGTCTTCCACGTCCTCTGGTTCCTCTTCCATGTCCTCTGCTTGTGCCTTTGTAAGTCTTGTCTTCCTTTTTTGGTTCCTTGCAGTTTGTTGAAATATGGCCATAGCGGTCACAATTATAACACTGGTTGTGAACGACAATCACGAGCAAAATGTCCTCCTCTTCCACAGTTGTGACACGTTTTTGCATTTCTCGCTTGGTTTTTCACCTTTAAAGCTTCTTCTTTTTTGGCTGCATTTGTTACGTCTCGCTTTGCTTTCATCCTATCTTCTTCTATTTTCATTGTTTCTCTAATTTCCAACATTGTAGAGTGCGGCTTTCCGTCGTATGCCCGTAAACAATCACGAAATTCATCACGTGCACCGGAAATTGAAAAATAAGTTAGTTCGTGAATTTCCATCTTTTTTCCTACTGCTGCAGCTTGTGTATGTAGGCCTTCTGCGCGATTCATGTAATTGTCGACGTTTTCATCATTTTGCATTTTGATGCCTACAATTTTTGCCATCATCTTCATTTGCAGATCACGAGTTATACCGGCCATGTTTGTTTTTACTTTGTTCCATAATTGTTTTGCATTATGGTCTTGGTCATAACGTAAAACTTGTGGTGCAGACATATTGTTGAAAATAAGCATTTTTGCTTTAGCATTGTTGCGTTCCCATTTTTCCCACGTTTTCAACAATGTCTCATAGTCTTGATCACCATGCGCCGGTTTTAACGGTTCGTCATTTCCAATCGCCAAAATCCATAAATTTTTTGCACACAATAAGTTTTTAACCCGCGATGACCATAAAAAATAATTGTTGTCGGTTAAAAGTTCGAAATTGTTTGTTCCAATTCCGCGGTCGGCCATGTTGGATTCCGAAGCACTATCACTATCACTGTCTTCCGGTAATTCTTTTTCACTTTCTTCTGATTCCAGTTTTAGTATTTAATACTATCTTCTTAAATGTTCAAATTACTCACAATTTAGTAATTCCTCTTTGGACATTATTTGAATTCTCCAGGAATTCCATTTTTGAATTTGCTTCATTATTCATCTCTGGCTTTGCACCTCATTTTTTCTTCAAAATTGTCCTGGATTTTTCAACCGCGCACATCTGCTACCATTTGTTGTTATTTTTGAACAAATTTACACCACATATTTCAAATCTTTGAAATGAAATCAGTCTTTTAATGAAGACAAACGAAAATATCCAACTTCATCTTTCAACTACATTTTTCGGAATAAACTAAATTCTAGAACTTGTATTCTCTTTT
The DNA here is from genome assembly GCA_034700285.1 of Proteroiulus fuscus. Lineage (NCBI taxonomy): Eukaryota > Metazoa > Arthropoda > Diplopoda > Julida > Blaniulidae > Proteroiulus > Proteroiulus fuscus. The sequence continues at coordinate 5,430 of JAQIXP010005851.1, forward strand.
TGTTTAAATCAAAATAAGCATGTGCATGCTATTCAAAACTCACATGCAGATTAGGCACATGCTCCTAAAAATCCCAACCATTTTTCAAATTATAAATTAATAAACAACAAATTTAAGCGACGTAAAGATTCGAGTGGCATTAAAATGACTGTACTGAATTTGAAAACTGCTTTAAAAGTGCAACAAAGTGATTGTAAGGCAAAATCGAAGACAAAGGCTACTTGCCATTTTTGTCACAAACCTGGACATTTTAAGGCAAAATGTTTCAAGTACAAGGCTCAACTGAAGAAGGATGCAGAAAATGGTCAAGCTGCAAACATTGCTGTGGATACCGTTTCAAGTGATGCATCTCATTATTGCTTCACTACACAGATTGGACATTCGAAAGGCTGGTTTGTTGACTCTGGAGCAACATGCCACATGACCAACTCCAAGGAGAACTTTGAAACTTTCGATCCAAATGTGACTGAATTGATATGTGAGGCCAATGGTGATGAGCTTAAAACAGAAGGAATTGGAAATTTATCCCTACAATGTGGTAAGAACAAAGTTTTTATAAAGGATGTGTGCTATGTGCCTGACCTCGATGGAAATTTGATCTCCATACATGCATTAACGAAAGCAGATCTCAGTGTCAGTTTTAATGGTGCAGAATGTTCAATTCGTAAGGGTTACACCATTGTTGCTACAGCTCAAGCAAAGAAGCCACTTTATGAATTAAATTGTGAGCAACAAGCGATGAAAGCAGAATTTGCAATGAACAAGGATTGTTTGCATGCCTGGCATCGACATTTGGTCATCATCATCTGGAATCGATCAAGAAACTTGTTGGCGAATCCTTAGCAACTGGGATAAAAATTGATGTCTGCAATCAGACAATTTTTTGCAAAACTTGTGCGAAAGGCAAGCATACAAGATTGCCATTTCCTAAAGCTTCAAAGACGAAGACAGAAGGAATTCTGGCACTCGTACATTTGGATTCATGTGGGCCTATGCAGACTCAGACACCTGATGGCAAAAAGTATATTCTGACTTTAATCAACGATTACAGTCGTTTCTGTAAAGTCTACCTGCTTGCTCATAAATCTGAAGCTTTGGAGAAGGTTCAAGAGTTTGTGCAATTTTTTTCCATGAAATTTGGAAAATACCCGAAGACGATCAGAACTGATTGAGGAGGAGTATCAAGTTAAAGGTTTGCAATCATTCTTTAGGAAAAATGGCATCGAGCACCAGACTACTGCCTCTTATTTGCCTTAAAAAATGGCATTGCTGAATAAAAGAATTGTAGTTTAACGGAAATGGCATGGTGCATGTTAATCAATGCAGGTTGGCTAACCAGTTCTGGGGTAAAGCCGTGATGACTGCAACGTACTTGCAGAATCATTTGCCAACTTGAGCAAAAGAGAAGACTGTATGAAGCTTGCTTTGGAAGAAAGCCTGACCTGAAGCATATTTGGACCTTTGGATGCAAAGCATTCAAGCATGTACCAGACGAACTTCGACAAAAACTAGACAATAAAGCAATTGAACTGACCTTTGTAGGATATGCAGAAGGTTCAAAGGCATACAGACTTCTGGATGTAAACACCAAGCGAGTGTTTGTCAGCAGAGATGTCTAATTCCATGATTCATGCCATAGCAATTCAACAACAGAAAAGGTTGAAGCTGATAGTCCATTTCAAATCCCACAGACCAGAGATCTTCCTGTCAAGGAGGTCGGTGATGTAGTTGATTCTGAGGAAGAAATTGACAATAGCAGCTTTGAAGATGAAATTAGACCTTTGGCAGATACAGAGGGGATTATTAGAATTTCTTCATGATCAACGGGCAACCACGTTGACAATCACGGACAACCACCATCGTGATTGATTGAATCATGCAACATTGCTTCTGGAGTCCAGATAGATGAACCACGGAACTTCAGAGAAGCAATGACTGGTCCAGAACAAAAACAGTGGGAGGAGGCAATGCGAGATGAAATATCATCTCTTCATTAAAACAATGTCTGGATGCTAGCTGAACTGCCAAGTGGATGCAAAGCTATAGGAGGAAAATGGGTTTACAAGAGAAAACTTAATGAACAAGGTGAAATTAGCCTTTACAAAGCTAGATATGTAGTGCAAGGATTTTCGCAAGTTTACGGTGAAGATTTTGACGAAGTCTTTGCACCGGTTGCAAAGCAAACAACTATTTGAGTTCTACTTATGGTGGCTGGTAAAGAAAAGATGAAAATCAAGCATTATGACATCAAGACAGCATTTCATAATGGTGAACTTGAAGAAATCATTTTCATGAAACAGCCTGATGGAATTGTAGAAGAAGGAAAAGAAGACCAAGTTTGCAACCTTCAAAAGAGCATCTATGGCCTGGGACAGTCTGCCAGAGCATGAAATAAAAAGATTCACAGCAAGTTAATAGAGGATGGCTTCATTCAATCGAAAAATGACCAGTGTCTTTATTCAAAGAACATAGATGGACAATGGATCTATGTATTGGTCTACATGGATGATATAATCATTGCCAGTTGCAGCGATGAACTAATTGTCAGTGCTGCTCGAAGACTTCAAGAAAGTTTAGATATGTGTGATCTTGGTGAATTAAAGTTTTATCTTGGAATTCACATAGAATGAGAAGAAAATGGAAAATTTTATATTCACCAGCAAGCATACATTAAATGCATCATTCAACGATTTGGAATGCAAGGTACAAAACAATCAAAAATTCCACTAGATCCAGGTTACAAAAAATGTAACTTAGTTCATGTTGCACTGAAAGACAACGTGAAATACCATAGTTTAATTGGAGCTCTGTTGTATGTGGCAACATACACATGACCTTACATTGCAGTAGCAACATCGATAATGAGTCAAAAAATCAGCAATCCTACAGAAGCTGATTGGGAAGAAGTTAAGCAAATTTTCCGCTACCTCAAGTACACCTGTGCTTTTAATCTAAGGCTTGGTTCATCATGTGAAGAAGATGACAAGACTTATCTAATGGGATATGCAGATTCTGACTGGGCTGGTTGGGTTACAGACCGGAAATCGACCTCAGGCTACTTGTTCCAGTTGTATGGCAGCACAATCAGCTGGAAAAGTCGAAAGCAACAATGTGTTTCACTTTCCTCAACTGAAGCTGAATATGTGTCACTTTTGGAAGCTTGCCAAGAAGGAGTTTGGTTGAAAAGATTGCTGAAAGACTTCAACATCGAGAAAACAAGCAGCCTTGTAATGTATGAAGATAATCAGAGCTGCCTGAAGCTGCTTAACAGTGAGAAAATGTGCAACCGAACAAAGCACATTGACATTCATTACCACTTTGCCAAGGAGCTTCAAGAAAATGGCCAAATATCTTTCAAGTACTGTCCTACAGAAGAAATGATCGCGGACATACTAACCAAACCTCTGGAAGCTGTAAAACTGCGGAAATTAACCTTGATGACTGGACTGATCTGATAGGTGCATATTAAGTAGTTGAGAGGGGATGTTGGTATGCTAATTCATTAAACTACTTAATTTTCGTTTGTGTTTAAAATATACGCTGCTGCTATGATAAGCATGCGCTATGTTTAGCTTGAGTTTTTGGTTGCACATGTTTTATTCAAATGTTTGTTTCCAGAATAGCTATTATTCTATAGTTCTGTTTTCAGCTTTGCCTGATTACAAATCTACAAGTTCCAGATTAACTTCATTGGTAATTAATGAGTTATTGGTTAATTGATAAACATTCAATCCATTGTGCATAACCAACCAACATGCTGCCCTTCAGGATAGTCCAATAAAGGAGAATGAAGTTTGCCATTTGCAGGCAGAACAGGAAAACTCTGTCACCCTGCTAACTACGCGTCATAACCGGTTGCAAAAGGCTGTGAAAACGAAACCAAGCTCTATAGTTGGCCAAAAAATCTGTGGTTCTGGAATTAGAGGCCAGCCTCTTAATTTGCACATCTACATTGGAAATCTTGCCAACAGTTCTAAGAATGCAACTGACTTTAGGTCATACTTAATAGATCAGGGTATTGACTGTCTTGATTGTATAAATATTACTTCTAAGTATGGCTTATGCACCTCAGTGTTTGCTTGCATCTATGCTACTTACAAAACTCTAGTTTTAAATGCAGATTTTTGGCCTGCAAATGTCAAGGTCAGAGACTATCATGGAAAAAGTCCTTAGGCAGTGGTTACTGCTGCAGCTGCTGATTCACCAGTTATGCCAGTCCCGCGGGATCCCGGTGAACGGCATTCCTGAGACAAACTCTCGGTGTAATAAAATTTCCACAGTTTTTATGAATATGCACAGTCTGATGAACAAAATTGATTTATTAAAATATTCGACTTCATTAATAATTCTGGCCCAGAGTGCCAGTGTTTGGCAAATACCTGGTTAAATAATTCAATCCCTGAATCCCTAATATGTCCCCAGGGTTACTCAATTCATAGAGCTGATCATATGTCTCATAGAGGAGGAGTTTGTGTGAATACTAAAAACTCCCTTAAGCACGTGCCCACCCAGCAAAAAAAAGTCTGCAGAAATAGTGCAGTTTGAAAACTGCAGTTTTGCAGTTTTTTTGTAGTTTTGGTGTGCAAGAAAACTGCAGGTTTTCCGAGACTTTATGGAACAAAAGCCTATATTAAT
>JAQIXP010005852.1:0-10063 GCA_034700285.1 Proteroiulus fuscus
TTGACTCCCAGCAAAATTGGGAGCGCCATCTGTTGGCTTGCATTGCAACTAATGGCGTGGGAAGCCCCACCTTAAGGGGAAAATAATTTCAGGAGAATTTTGCTTGATAATTCAATTGAGTTCAACAATTTCAAGCAGACAATTTACTTTTTCTAATGACAAACATGTATATCTCAATGGCATTCCTCACTTGTTGGATAGCTTGGAAGTATTATGTGATTAGCAATGAGATATGCAGTTCCAAAAATAAATGGCACAATCTTAGTATACTAAGTTTGAGTTAATTATAGGCAAGAATAGCAATATGGAAATATTAAATAGTATCCACAAAATCAGGGGATACCAGACCCACACATTCGCATTGTGGAACAAATGATAAGGGAATTGTGATTATCCTTATACAAAAGTAACGGTACAAAATCAATAGTTGCCATTAACTTATTCGCAGCACTTACAATTGATGAAGAAGTTTTATAATTTTTTTGACTGATGTCTGCTAAAATGGCTTCAAATCGAAGAATTTTTTTTACATATTTTCTTTAATCTTTCAATTTAAAAAAAGTTAATTGGGAGTCGAGTTGAAAAAAAAACTAGGTTTAAGTTTCTAAATTTATAATAAAATGATAGAAATAAAAATACTTTGGAAAAGTCCTCTTTTTATTTTAACACATGACTCTCAACCCATTATAAAGCTTTTCAATGACATACATCTTCTCTTTTTGTCTAGAGATTTTCCCGTCCACATCGTTATAATCAATATAACTTTCTTATGAATTTTACTAATTGAAAAACTAACGTTTAAAACTGTAAATACTTATTTTGGATGACATATTGTTGGCATTAATGATGTTCTACAATGTCAATATAATTTGATCCATATAGGGTGAGCACACTGTATACAACTGTATTACACTGTATACAATTTGAGCACATTATACACTAATTGCATGATTTTACAAATACTGGCCCAGTTAAAATGAACCTGAGCTCATTTAAAGGTCAAATTCGGAAGTTGTAGTTAATGTATAATAAGGCATGTGGCTATGTTATCTATTTTTTTGTTTCATGTTTCTAATTCAACAAAAAAAAAAAAACAAGCTACTTGCCTGACAAAAGTTCAAACTACATATATACCAAGACCTGATCAAAGGTACCAAAATTTTAAACAAATTGAAAAGAAGAACCAGCACAGATTAGGCTATTATACAACATTTTTGACACCCTTGTTTACAGAGTTGTTTTTTTTTCTCAGATTGGCCATAGCATAGACCACATGCCTACTCGGTAAGTATTTTGGGTAGCCCAACTGGTGTCAATAGTTATATGCCACTGATAGGTCTTACCAATTTAATTATAGCTATATGATATTAGATGTTAATTACTATACAGGTACGTTATACAAAGCACGACATTTGCGCTTTTGTTTCAAAGTCCTCATGTATCGATGAGAATTAAAAATTAAAACAGTTGTACAAAATATTATACATAAAATAAAAAGCTGTTTCTGCAGCAGATAACATAAATACATTATAAACAATGCCTGTTGACATTGCGATGAACTATGAATACTTCACAAGAATTAGGGAGGAAATGCCACCCGGTACCGGCAGATGGCAATATGACAGAAAGAAGTCTTTCATTGCACATTGAATGGGCTTCTAATTTAAAGCAATTACAGAAGTGATGGAACTTTAGTAATATAAAACAGCAATCCTTTGGTAGACACACACACTAAATATCTTTGACTGTTATAACCCAATCTAACTTTGATGGGCATGTTATGCGAGTAAAAAGTCCACCATCAAGCAGACTATAAGATTAGAATCGTCATATTTACTGCATTAACGTTAATACAACTTTGTCGACCAATTTTGTATTTGCGTCGCTCACTCACTCACTATCGCTTCCACTATCGTCAAAACCGGTCAGGTCAATATCATCGAGAAGACGTTCACTTAGCGCATATTCGAGCAATGCTAGATGGCAGAAAACGTACTGATCTGGCATTTGTATGCTGTACGCTCTCTGGGAACGAATTTTCTCCACAGTGCTCTGCACATTAATTTTGCCCACATCTTCCAAACGACGTATGCAAATATCCAGTGTGCAGAAAGTGCCTGGACATTTAATGATTTATATAAAAACAAGTTATAATTAATATTACAAAAAGAGCAATATCCATTAGCAACATCAACAAATTCAAGCAAATATTTTACTCCCCCTCATGTCATCCGCCCTCCCCCCCATAAAAAAAATCATTATCTTCAGTCTATCCTATCCTAATGAATACACCAACATTTTTTTAAAAAGCTGTGCAAAATCACAGATACAGGTCGATATAAATGAAAAAATACCATATCATGCCTCATATTCAGAATAAGAAATAATCCAATATAGCCTATGAGAGATATTTTCTTAAAATTTAAGATTCTTATAAACTTTTTTGCCAAAATGTTGGATTTATAGAAAGCTTGCTTTCATAACGAACAAAAGTGAAATGGTCCCAAGTAGCATGTAACCTATCCAAGACAAAGATCTCATTATTAGGGAGAGTTCAACTTTAACAAAACATAAATTGACTCCAACTTTCATTCGTGCTGATTTAAAACCTTTGGAATTTATAGAAATAAGGCATAAAACAATAATGAAAATGTATAAATAATGGGCAAAATAAAGAAAAAATTGTCCAAACAGGACAAATATTGGAAGCAAAAAAAAAAAAAAAAATAGGAAATACGGGACATCTTTGACCACTGATATCTGCATTGGTAAAATCCCAAATTTCAGTGCGATCAGAATATTCTATTCAAAGGTGCTGAAATAACTTTTTTACTGATGATATTACTTCCCCCCCCCTTTCCCAATGAAGTTGACGTCATTAATGGATGGCTTTTGAATACAATGCTTATCACATTGCCAAATATACTCCTATCAAAATATTACAACGTTTCTAGTCTAATCTATTTACACAGGCATCTAGTTTGATGTTTCCTGATTTGGAAAACAGAATAACAAACATGTAAATTGTTAAAACATACCTGTTCGTCCAATACCAGCACTGCAATGCACAATAATTGGTGGTCCCAAACTGTGCCCAGTCCATCTTTCCCCGAGTGACCTGACGGCCTGACTTTGATAATCACGTACTTTCAACAAAAAATCCAGCATTGCAATGGCCGAATGAGGCACTCCATAGTCCGGCCAACTCGTAAACTGGAGATGAACAACTTCACGGGTTTCGCCTGTCTGCAATAAAGCAACATCAGACGTCAGGAGAAATGTTTGCTTTCAAGGCTAATTATTTGTTAGACGCCTACCTTTGTGTCGGTAAGAATTAAAACGGTATATGTATAATCTTTGTTTTCCTGTACACCATTATTATACACATGGAATGGTCCACATTCCAAAGTTTCCTCGTCGGCTTGTGGCCAATACTGCCCACACTTGGGGCGACCTCTTTCAATGGCTCTGGTTGTCATCACTACTACAACTGACTGCTGATCCCAAACCATTCTCCAGAAATCGGTGAAGGTCTTCGGGAGAGGTCCTAACCAAAAATATAAAAATAAGTTATAATCTTTAGGTTGATGTAAAGGAAATACAGTTCTGAATATAAAATGAAACAACCTTGAGTAGTAATAAAAGCATTTTTTTGCTTATATCCATCTACATAGTTAGCATTTATGTAGTCGGAATATGGATCGTCATCCACTAAGGGCAGTTTGACTCGACTATGATCAAAGCAGAGTACATCAGTGTACCTATTTTTTGAAAGGTTTGGTTTCAATCTGAAAATTTAAAAAAAAATTCATTTGAGATTCTGGAACATCGACAGAGTGCTTCCGGTGGCATCGTAGGTGACATCATACATTATACATACTAGTAGCGTTTTATCTCCTCCTAGTTACACTACCCTTACCGGGAGGGAACAACATATGTTACATACCTTTAACCACTTTTAAAGTGTCACCCAAATTCCTATCCTAAGATATACAGTGTGTCTACATATATAATATTGAAAACACATATTGGAACAGAACTCAGAATCCTAAGACTGTTAGTCTATTATCTTAACCACCGGACACCACCCCATTGATAAATCACTACCACGAATTGAACGTTAAAAGGAACTTGTAAACAAGAAAAGAATTATTTGTGATGCATTCACTCTCCTTATATTGAACGTTACAACTACCCTGCATTTTTAACGTAATGGTCAGCAAATTAACGGAAACGTATTATGACGTCCCGACATACGTTAAGCCGATTCTCTCAATAATATGGTTGGAAATACAGTGCGAGTTGGCAAATAGGGAAAACGTGGTCGTGGCCAAGCATTCAGATGATGGGGCCATGTAAAACCACGATCAAGACAGTCGACCTTGGAAATTGAACACAGGTCTCCCGAATGCCAAGGTGGGAGGTGGCCCACTAAATCACCAAGACTCTGTTGATGCATTCACTCATCAATGCAATTTCCATTTGGAAATTGGTCTAACTTGGTTTTCCTTTTTTTAATTAAAAGAAAATTTCAATTTCAGAGCAATTTACGCAACCCATTTTCTGCAAATGTGTCCTTCTATACCTATATAACATTCATAAAAAATCAAAATGGCCCAAATAAAAATGCTTCTTTGATAATTGATAGAATCAACTTTCGCATAAAACATTTTAATTTTAAAGCGCCGATAACAAACTGTTATCACTTTTCAGACCTATATAATTGTCCCCTTTATTTTTTGTTTGAAAAAACGTATTTTCTAACTTTAGCCTATTTTTAATCAGTGGGAGCTATGTGAGACAATAGACTCCACTGTCAGGTGTGACTTTGGTTACTTAAAAATATTTTCACATTCACTTGAGCATATGAAATCTCCACTATGCTGCATGATGGCACAGTCTGTTTAGGTGAGCTTAATATTATTTTCTTTTAAAAAAAAACCCATTTATACCAATCTATTTCAAATTAAACGTCAACTTGTCATTAAAAATATTCAAAAGATTAATCTATGATTTCATTCAAAACTTGAACCAATGATTTAAATTGGCTAATTAAAACCAATCCACACTTGTTTTCTTACTTGGATGTATCAAATGTTCCTTCTGGGGCTTTAGCTTTAATTTCTGCATAATCTGCATAAAGGCCCTTGCGACCTTTCTGTCGCACGTGTTCAATGAATTCATCAAGGTGCATCCCTTGGCCATCATTGAAATGCAAGGAACTGTCATGCGATGATATAGAACTTAGAGACATGCGTCTTAACTGTGGAGACAATGGAATGGTTTTACCTTAAAAATAATAAAAAAAAAATCAACTTATTAGAAAACTGTGTTCAAACGATTTTAATTAAGAAGTTATAAAAAGCTTTATTACCGGTTGCATCTGTGAATGTTTCCGAAGATGTAGGTGATGTATCTGTAGCTATGGAAATATTATTCTGTGAAATTTGTGAAAAACTGGAACTATAATTTTCCGATTCGCCATTCAAGTCGTCCTCGCATGTATCATCGGCAGTGGATTCTAAGCTATCGAAAGCTTCCTTCGCATCGTCCCTTTCTTTATCGTCAAATTCTACATTACGTTTTTCACTACGTTGCGTTTCGTCCGATTCGTAAGGATCCTTTTTTCCATTATAGCTAGCATTGTTCTCACTTTTTGACTTTTCAACATCGAAGGCTATAAGTTCACTTGTTGTTTCTTGACTGTCTGATTTAGTGAGTGTGGGCGAGGTGATATCACACAAATCTGAATGGCGGTTTGCCATGGACTTCAAACAACGGAACAGCCAAGCTTGATGGTCGACTTCAAACTTACCACCCAAATTATTAGGCAGCGAGTTTTCGGGGATATGTGTTAAGAGTTCAGCTGTTCTAACAGTAAATACCTGCAAAAGATACATTTCATATATAATAATTTAAATACAACTTTCATAACTGTTGTTTATGGAAACAAATGAGTGCAGTAGATTATTGGAACATCCGCATCATTTTATCAATTCAATTTTTTTACTCTACAGTCAGCATAAGCAATCATTGCCCTAGGATTTAAACCCCATGGGTGCCGCCAGGAAATCTTCCAGGGATGGGGGGAAGGAATGAGGCCAATGCCTGATATATGTATATATACAGGTAATGTGCTATTTTGTTAGAAAAATGTGCATGCTGGAGAAAGAGGTTGGGGAGGGGGGGGGGAAGTGAAGCAGACGCGCTCAGGAAGGCCAGACTATTCCAAGGAAGGGTAAACGCCACCCCTCCTCCCGGCACCTACGTTAAACCATCATCTTAAAATTTAATTCCAATAAAGTGTGAGCTATCCATAGAAGGATATCAGAAATCTTAAATTTTTTTAACACTGCACAGTCATCATATTACAAAATAATTGACAATTTTTAATCATGTACTACTTGATAATACATGATGACATAAGTTGTTACATGTGCTGTTATGAGAAAGTGTATAGTGAGCCAACGTTGTGAAGGAGGGGGAGGAGCACCTGTCCATTGAAAATGCCATAATAAGCAATAATATTGATGCAAATGTGGGACCAATATTTTTAACATACTGTACCACCCAGGAGTCAGGACTGGTACCACTATTAGGCACTATATACTAGTTTGTTGGACATTGTAAGTTGGCATTAACCAACGGATTTGCCAATACAATCAATATGTTGGTTGGTTTGTTGGAGCAAATATTGGGAATGCTTGTTCCAAAATGCCAGCATGGCAACTACCAAGATATACCAATAATTCCAATTACACGGGGTTTGCTGGTACTGATATATGTATTTTCATTACCTCTCCCCCTCCTTTCCCAAATTTGTGGGAACCCATGGTTGGAAACTGTAATTTTACTTCAGAATCACAACAGTTTTCCAAATTTTACAAATTCCGCAGTTGTATTGTGGAACTTTGTTTTCTGGGAATCCTGACTGGACCTCACATTTTATAGGTGCTCGGGAATAAGGTTTGAAATGGCACCTGCCCATATATTTTATATACTCAGGCTTTTTATTTATTACGTGTAATAAGATCACAATCACCAAATTAGGGAATTAATTTGTATTTTTGTCATGATTTTGGCGCCCTATCCTCATCTAAAGGCAAAGCACCCTCCCCACCCTCATTACGCCACAGCTATTCCAGTTTGGAGCCTCAGTTTTCGTTAGAGGCCCTAGAGAAGCGTACCAAGTATCTCCTTGTCGGAGCCAATATTCTCGCATATACATAGGTATACATATGAATATATGACCCCCAATATTTTGGCGAGGGATATTTTGCTAAACTTTTTTGGGGGAAGATGGGGGGGGGGCGGGGGAGACTTAAGTTTTCTGTGGATTGGTGAGGTTAAGGCTAGCCTGTTCACTCCAACAATAGAGTTTTCTATTTTAAAAATCATCAATTGGTAATCCATCACAACAACTCAAAAACATTTTGTGATGCTTTAAAATTTAAAGTAAACATGATTTATAATTAATAATAAAATAATTTTCCTAGTCAATATTTGTTTTATTAATTTTTTAATAAAATTCCTCCCTCGAAAGCCTAAAATTACATTAAATTGACAATTTTTGTAGAAACGGTGAAAGTGGAATGCTTATCAATATTGATCACTTCGCTGCATACTTTTATTACTAAAAATTGTAGTAAATAATGAAGTGATGACATCAGTAAAATACTGTACTAGAACCAAGGACGTTTTGCACTACCAGCATTTTGGGTCATGAACGGCTGCTTACAACGTCAATTTTACACTGATTGCATTTTTTTCGACAGTTTATAAACATATAACCTGGTTGGCTGAGTTTTATGGCCACAGCAACTAAGGCTGTAATTCACAATCACATGCAAACAGCACAGAATAAACTTTGCCACTTTCAAAAAAGTGGCAAAATTAAGATGAGACATGAATGTGACCATGGAAGAATTATTGTATGTGTTCTTCAGTCACTCGCCTGGCTTGATATTAAAAAAGTTCATCAAACACAGACTTGAAAAATAAATTTTGGGTACTGATCCCAGGCTGTACAGTTTATGCATAAATAGAAAATACTTCTAATCATCAATTTCAGCCAGACCTACTCCAAATTGCAATATGCAAATTGCATATCAACAACATGTATTTTACTACAATGGCTCATTAGTAAAAGACATTATAGAGGTTCCCATATTAAAAATATTTATAAAATAAATAATTAGGTTACATGAAAAGAAAGCTTACCCTGTCGCGCAGCTTTTCCCTAACGAATAATCGTAAAATTCTAAACGGAGCCTTAAACCATAAAGGTGCTGTAACTATCAGCACCTTTTTCAAACGTGCCGGATAGCCACCCTATTAAAACAAAGACATATATGAGAAGACATTTAACATCATTGATATGATATAATGAGAAAACAAAAAATACTCCGACAGGAGTAAATATCATACCTTTAGCAAGGTAAGAATTTTTTGGCTAAGGTCATAGTCAAAATTGTTGTACATGGAATTGGTCATATCATATATGAATACTAAGCCACATCTTTGTGTTTCAATGCTAGAATTAGATTAAGGATGAAATGTCATTATGAAATTTTTAATCCAAAATGTAAATTAAAAGCAAGAGCGCGTGCGCTTATCGTTATTGGATAAGCAAACAACATTTACTAGCTGTTATTCAACAATAAAGTCGCGATACCTACCTGTCCAAAGCTATATCTAATTGATAGACAACACCCTGAAGTGTCGTTTGATGGGTCGTACTTTTCGGGTGATGACGGCAGGCTGTAAAAATGGCAATGGCAGCACCAGAACCGTCTCGAGTTGGCTGAAATTCAACATAGATGAATCCATAAAATAGTATTCCCATAAAATATATTTAGATGATAACTCTAATAAGAATTCCTTGTATTGACTTAACAAGTGAAAGGAAAAAATACAAACCAGTATAGTGAACTTTCCAGTATCAAGTTCGGATTTCAAAGGCTCTCGTGCTGGGTCAAGTTTAACTAACCCTTCTCTAGCCCGAGTATTCTAACGAAAATGACAAAGCATTAGTAACCATCATACATATAAAAAACAGCGTTTGCAAAACTACTCTAAATATAAAATGAGCATTTAGGAAATACGTTAAAAACAATTTCACTTTTGCAATCAAACAACTGTTTGCTATTAGAGCTGTTACACCACATAAGAGTAGTTCTTTCACTCATGTTAGTTGAGCAAACTAAGCAATGTGCATTTTTGCTTATTTAGAATTCTAAATATAAATGCTGCTGGAGCACAAAACTCATTAGTGAATATGAACAGCATTCACTATTTATTCAATCCTAGTTGCTACACAAATTTTTTTAACAAAAGTTACTGATGCACAATTGGCATCATCATGGTTCAAATACATGTACTTCAACAGCACAGTAAAATTGCTTCATGAAATCATTTTGAACATGTAAACTTTATTTTATTTAAATACTCAACGAACCACAGGAGTAAGTTATTACAACACATCAGCAATTGTGCATAATGATTCTAAGATGGAGAATACAAACTGTTTTGAACAAACAAATTCATTCAGTTTTGAAAGCAAAATGGCTTTTGTCTGTAAGTGTACGAGCATATATCAGTATACAGATTAAATCTCAACCCTAATGCCTATACAAGTTTAAAACTTTTCAAATGCTGCCAGCAAGTGTTTCTTGATGCTTAATGTCAAACTTGTACTATTTTTATCATAAAATTTAACAGCATTAGCTATTGCCAAGAAATGATTGGACGACTTACATCTTTTGAAAATACAGTGCATCCATGGGGGGTCGAAAAAAAGTAAGGGGAAATAAACTTCACTAACCAGCCATATCAATTATTAAATTCAATGTGGGTTGCTTTATTAGCAACAGCACTATAAAACTGTTGTTTAATTAGCCATCTAGAAAAATTTCTATAGGCCTTACAAGAACTTCCATGGCAACAGCACCTCTCATCTCCAAGATGGTGAAGAAAAGCCATTAACTCCGAGCTACGGTGGTGTAGTGGTTAACACTCCCGCCTGGCATTCGGGAGACCTGGGTTCAATTCCCAAGGTCGGCTG
>JAQIXP010005853.1:0-10062 GCA_034700285.1 Proteroiulus fuscus
AGTGAAACATACCATAATATTAAATTAAGATATACAAAAATCTGTTTCCCGGGCGAAGCCGGGTGGTGAACCTAGTTTTATATAAATTTCATTAAAATTTTGAACAACCTCACTGTATACTTTACATACCTTAATGATTGTAACCTTGCAAAATGGACATGGGTTTTCAAAAAACTGTTTGTAGCATTTATTACAAAAAGGATGATTGCAGTTTGCTAAATTATGATAAACTGCAATTCTTTTGCAATTACAACACATGAAACCATTTGCAATCCAAGGTTCAATGAAAGCCAAGTCATCAACAATACCGTCCAACAGTTCCATGAATTCATCTATTCATATTTGAGACAGTTAATAATTTGTAATGTAGGTATGACTAAAATATTGCACACCTTAAATCTACATACCATAAAAAGCTGGAATATCTTCTGTAGCAGCCATCATTTCCAATGTATTGAATTAACTAATATAACTTTTTTGCAAACAGTTAAACTCTAAAGGAATTATATTCTTACTGCTCCTTAACTTTAACTGATAAAGTATCTTTTATACCAGAAAAGCCATAAATTCACATGACAAATAATACAAATTTTAACAGTGGTGTGATCAGTTTTTTCTAACATAAGTAATAAACCACTTCCTTTGCAAGCATTTCGTTTTGATATTTGCCTTGATATCTCTAATATATACAGAGTGATTCAGAATAGTTACCCAGCAAAAAAGTCTGCAAAAAAAGTGTAGTTTAAAAACTGCAGTTCTGTAGTTTTTTTTGCATTTTTCATCTGCAAATAAATTGCAGTTTGCATTTAAAAAACATTTCATTCATAAAAGATAAAACATATATCTCAAACATTGATCAGGGTATTAATAAAATAATGTATTTATACTTGGCCTCAAGGAAAGATTGCAGTAACTTGTTTACCTTCAGTGGCTGGTGTATGAATACAGATATGCCGAAATAGATGCGCACTGGCATTTGCTTGCAAGTGCGCATCTATTTCTGCCCATCTGTTTTTGTGCATGTTGTTTTCAACTGATGCATGATGGGGCTAAAACCATTACGCGTGACTTCTGCGCAGAACTCTTTTGTGTCGCGCAGTAAAGTGCAGCAAAGTTACTGCCATCTTTCCTTGAGGCCAAGTATAAGTGATATGCCTATTTTATAGTATTTTCTTTTTTTTTTGCCTTAAAATAAAATAGTGTAAAACAGCAAATTTTAATTGCTGGGAACGAATTATCAGTACTAAATTGTTTACTGGTACCTGTAAACCACAATTGTGAATGCAGTTAGGTAGCAAAACTAGTTTGTTTAAATTTTTTTCAATTTAAAACTGCAAATCAAGACTATAAAAAATCTACAATTCTAGTTAAGTCTTTGTGCAGTTTAGAACTACAGAAAAAATGCATATCTATGTTACAAAAATCTACACATTTTTGGAAGCCTTTATAAAGCATTAATTTTGCAATTCAGAACTGCAAAAAAAGCTGTCAATCAAGATTACAAAATATCTTACAGATATTTTTTTGCAGAGTTTTTGCAGTTTAGAACTGCAGAAAAACTGCAAATCAAGACTACAAAAAAGTTGCAAATTTTTTGAAGCTTTTTTGCATTCATTTTGCAATTCAGAACTGCAAAAAAACTGTAATTCGTGATTACAAAATATCTGCAATTTTTGTGCAGTTTTTTCCCAATTATTTTGCAATCTCAAAACTGCAAAAAAACTGCACTTTTCTAAACTGCAAATTTTGTACAGTTCAGCAGTAAAACTGCAGGTGGACTTTTTGCTGGGTAACCACCCCAAAAATATCAATAAATATTTATTGAAAGTAAAATGCTATGGAATAGGAAATCAAGGTGGACCATCTATTAGGGGCAAAAAATTTGACATTTGACCTTACTTTCAAGGTCATTGAAAATCTAACTTATCTTCAATTGATATAGCAAAAAAATCAAATTATGAAGTTTATGATCAGGGTGAAATGTTCAACCTAAATCTATTATTATAACAATAAAAAAATGTAGGAAACTCTGTGATGACACTAAATTTCTCTTTCTCTTTAACTTTGTAATTCGATTTTTTTGCATATATTCAATTGATAAACAGTTAAATTTTCATTGCCTTGAAGGCTTGATCAAAGATCAAATTTTATAGTACTAAATGATGCTTTACCCTTATTTTTCTATTCCCTACGATAATTTTTAAGATTTTTGTTTTGGAGCATTAAATTCCTTTGGAATACCCAAAGTGATTCAGAATAGTAAACTGCCCCCAAAATTTTATTAAATGTTTATTTAAACAAAAAATTGTTTTGATTTGGCCAGAATTTTTGATATATGACCTAACATTTGATGTCATTGAAAATTAACTTTTGATTCGTTGAAGACAGAAAAAATCAAATAAGAAAGTTGAAGAGCAGGAGTAATTCAGTGTAACTGCAGTGTTTTCTAAATTTTTTTTTTAAAAATTAATTTAACAATAGATAAAATGTTTCAAAAATGAGTTAAATTGTGAAATTTTTGGTAGCTTTATTTTGCATAAAAATGCAAAAAATATCACAATGCTTAATGCATCATGTGTGCATGTGCCAACTGGCACGGGAATTTAGGGCATGCATACTTAGAGAGATTCACGTGCCATTTGGCCCATGCTCACATGCTGAATGGAGTTTTGTTTTTTTTCACATTTCTAAGCAGAAAAAAGCCACCAAAAAGTGGCATATTTTTATTTATTTTTAAAGCATTTTATCTAATATTAAGTTAATTAAAAACATTCAGACCACACTGCATGTACTCTGAATTATTCTTGCTCTTTGACTTCCTTATTTAAATTTTTGCTCTATCTTTTATAATTCAGAAATTAATTTTCAATGACTTTGAAGGTTAGGTCAAAGGTCAACTTTACCCTTGATTTCCTATTCCATAACAAAACTATGTTTTAATTAAATACATATTTAGTTAAATTTTTGGGGCAGTGTACTATTTTGAATCAATCAAGGTGATTATGTATCGATGGATTAATTCACAATTGACAACTATACAAAAGACTGCTTTTGACATAATTTAGCATTGTTATGGAAAATTGGTATAACTTGGAAATAAACAATATTAAAATGTTACAATTTGGTGAACAGATGAAACACTATAAATTGGTATATTACGTAAGGAATGGGCTTATTCTTTTTAAATAATTAAATTAGTAAGATAATGATATAATTTGAGAAATAAAAGGCTTTAAAATGCAAATTTGCTAGTTTGACTTTGATTTATTTTGCAGGAAAGCAAAATAAATTAACTGAGAAGCCGTAAATATGCACATCCATTAGTTTGCCCATTAAAAACAAAAGAATGCAACAAAAAAGAGCGAAAATAATGTTGAGGTTATAATAATCAGGCTGGTTAGTGTTAAAAAGGTTGGTTTAATTTTCAAAGAAAACACGAACAAATAACATCGTTGCAAACATCTTCAAAAGCATTGGAGCGAGTGACAAAACACAGCTGTTTTGCACTCTAGTGCGCTTGTGCCAATTCAAATTTGGTTGTGCCGATTCGCCACTAGATGGTGCCACGCGCTTACACAAGCACACTCGCAAATGCGCTGGGGGAAACATCGCAGGTGCAATTAACTCTCGCTTTTTGCTGTTTTGGGCATCAATCCCCAACACTCCCCCGTAATGTCCAAAATCCGGAATGCTTCGAGTCGTCTCGGCTAGGCACACTGCTTGGTACCTCGCTGGACGTCTGGATCCCTAACATCTTCTTCATCGTCAGGAGTTTTTCTGCTGGCAGGCCTTTGGTAAACACATCCACAACCTGGTCCTCGGTTGGGATGACTGACACGTCTGTCAGGAGTCGAGCCATCCAAACTGTCGCCTTTGCCGTTTAACTGGCTGCAACGTACTTAGCTTCCATGGAAGATAATGCCACACACTGTTGTAGTTTGCTCTTTCAGAGCACAGCACCACCAGCAAACGTGATCACACTACTGCTAGTCGATCTGCGGGTCACCTTGTTTCCAGCATGATTGGCATCGCTGTACGCATCAACATCTGTAACTTTCGCCTCATAATGAATGCAGTTGCCACTGGTACCCTTCAAGTACCTCATGATGTGCTTTGTCAACTGTAGATGGGCCTGGGTCGGTGCAGCTAGGGCTTTTGACACGACATTCACTGCAAAAGCAATGTCTGGTTGCGTCCACTGCACCAAATACAGCAGACTGCCAATTACTTCTCTGTAACAGGTCTTGTAGTCGAGTAACGGTGAGTCGCCAGGCCACCAACCTGGTTTAATCGGCAGTTTTACTGGATAAGCATTTGTCATCCCGTACCGCTCAAGTAAATGCTTAACTTTAGCAGTCTGACAGATCTCGATTGCACCATCGTCCTGTTGTTTAATCTGCATGCCAAGATAGTTGTCAACTTCACTGACAGTCACCTCAAAATGTGCTGCTATCTTCAGGAGAAATTTGTCGAGCATTGCTTTCACACCCATCAGCAAACCATCGTCCACGTGGAAAAACAACACCAAATCACCTTCTTTGTGTTGTTCGCTCTCCGAGTAGTCCATGCAGACATCTGCACTTTTTCATTCCTGCCTCTTCAAGGAATTCAGTCAGGCACTGGTACCAGCATTTTGATGACTGTTTGAGGCCATAAATGCTGCAATACAGTTTGCAGACACAATCCGTCTGATCGTTAAATCCCTCTGGCTGATGCATGTAGAGTTCTTCCTCCAAAACCCCATTCAAGAAAGCTGTCTTGATGTCAAATTGCCTCAGCATCCATCCTTGCTGGGCAGCAGCAGCTAGCATTGTCCTGATTGTCTCTGGTCTGGTCACTGGACTGTAGGTGTCATTGTAGTCAATTCCCAGTCTTTGCGTAAAGCCTCTTGCCACTAGCCTCGCTTTGTAATGGAGTTCTTTATTCTGTGAATTCACCTTCTTCACAAACACCCAACGGTTGTCGATTGCCTTACGTCATTTTGGCAATGGCACCATTGTCCAGCTCTTGCACTTCTGCAGTAATTCGAGCTCTTTCTGCATTGCTTGCAACCACCTATCGCTGTCCTTGGATTCTATTGCCTCTCAGTAGTTATCTGGTACTTCCTTTGCCACCATAGCTCTGTATCTCACAGGTCTTTGTATAGTGGTTCGGTCTCACAGCCTCTTATCTTTGCTGCACAGTTACAGGCATCGTTGGTGAAGTCACCCTTGGCTGTACAGGTGTACCGACTCGCTGTCGCACTGGTGTACCGCCTTTCTGTTGTACAGGTGTTCCACCAATTGCCCTGAAACTGGTTGTCACGTCTGCTTTGCTGCTGTATTCAGTTTCAGAATCATCTGGCTCTTAATTCCCCAGGTCTTCGTCGTTGGACAGGGATGCAGCATTTTTGTTTACCTCGGGTACCGCCTACACCGTTTGCTGCAACTTCTCGTTCTCAAATTTACCGTCCCGGCAGATGTAAATTGCCTTTGTCTGAGGCACGTAAATCCGATAACCACAGTCGCTGTAGCCGACTATGATTCCCTCCAACAACTTGCCATCCAGCTTCTTTCACTTCTGGCCAGGAATCCACGTGATGCACTTTGTCCCAAAGATCTTCAAGGGATCGATCTTACTTTCCTTCTTCTGGAAAAGTTCAATCGGCACCTTGCCTTTCACCTTGGTTGGTGCTGTCCTGTTTAGCATGTATGCTGCGGCCAACACTGCTTTGAACCACAGGAACTTTGGTAAGTCCTTTGCCTCGAGCCATGAATGCGCCATTTCTACTAATATGCAGTTCTCTTGTTCAGCTACATCATTTTGCTTTGGCGTGTATGGCACTGTCAACAAATGCTTCAGGAAGATCTTCTGAGTCATCTCCCGGATTTCATTGTCGAACTCCTTCCCTCCATCCGTACGTAGTTTAGTGATCGTCACCTGGGCCTGCACCTTGGCCACTTCAAGGAAAAATCCCAGCTTCTCTGCAACTTGATTCTTATGGTGTATCAGGTATGTTGCCCTAAAACTAGTAAAATCATCCTTGAACACCAAGTAGTAACGGAATCCGCACAATGCTTCCTGCTCCATTGGACTGCACACATTGGCAAACACCAACTCGCCTGGTTTTGTTGACTTCTGGACTTGGGATCAGAAGCTAAGTCTGTAATGCTTGCCCTGGATGCAGCCTTAACAGAGTCCACACTCTTCTTCATCGTTGACTTTGATCCCTTAATCCTTTAAGAATGTCTTGACATGTTGCTTGTCCTGATGTCCCAAGTGCTCATGCCACAACTGGAGAGTATTGTCTGATCCATCGGCAACACATGTCCTCTCTGGTACCAGCTCTCGCACTGCCATGCAATACAGATTCCCCTCCCCTGGAGACACCACCATAGCAATTAGCTCTCCTGCCTTGATGAACGTCCACATCATGCCATTCTCCCGTATGTCTTGGTTGATACCCTTCTGGCCTGTCTTCTTTATGGAGAAATGATTCAATGCCCCGTCTGGGCAAAACCAAACATCTACGAATAGTCGCTCATTCCAGCTACACCCTAAACCCAGTGCTTAAAAGGACACCATTCTTTGCACTGTCGATTTCCTTTGGAATCACAAATATTTTGTACTATGTAAACCATTCACGACAATTTATGATGTGTTGCATCGCACTGCTATCGATGTACCACTGATAGCATTTCCTTTTTGCAATGTCGATCATCAATGACTGGACCAGACTTCTACTTGGTGTTGTCATCTTGGCTTTCGATGCATACATAGGTGCCTTATCCTTTGCAGTATTCTTTACTTTTGTCTTTGACAAAACCATCGCAGCATCCCCACCTTTGCTTGAGCCACTTGCTCCACCACTGGAACAGTCACAGGATATATGGCCTTGGCCGTTGCACTTGAAACAGACTATGCCTGTCTTGCAGTCGACTGCAATGTGACTAAATTTACCGCATTTGAAGCATTTATGGTCCTTTTAATTACCGCTACCGCCTGTCTTTAACTTCGTATCACCAAAAGACTCAGTCCTGGCATTCTTCTCTGCAGTCACCTTCGATGACGCATTCTTCTTAGACATCATGTTGGTCGCCGCTTCCACCGCATCTCTGCCGGTAAGACTTAGCTCGTTGTTGATACACCAATGACAGCATTTCCCACGTCTTTTCCTAACTCGGTAGGTCATGCCATGTCATGTATATGTTGTCAAACTATTTTGGAACGTCTGCAGCAAATGTGCGCACATGTTGTCATCATCAATCGGTTTTCTCAACAGGGCTTTCCTTGTCTGCAGCACATCAAACTCCCTCAGATGCAACTCCATCATTGATGTAATTTGCCATCTGATGTCGTGGAATTGATGCCACAACAGATCGATGTTCTTGGCAGACTGGACATCATAAATCTGGTGGAGCTTGTCCCAGATCTCCTTTGCTGTCTCGCATCCCTCTATGCAAAGCATAGGCTGCATATCCAGCAATAACACCAGAAGCTTCTTGGCCTTTAAATTTGCCTTAGATTATCTGTCTAACTTGCCAATGTAATTGGCCACATCCACCTCTGGTTTCACCAATTTACTGGAACACACGTCCAGAAGACCATCACACTCCATAATAGTCTTCACCACATAGCACTATGTCAACCAGTTGTCCTTCCCTGACAACTTTTCAATCCTGGGATGATCATCAGCCATCTTGATTTAGAATCTTAAAAATTGACCTCAGAATTCTCTGATTCACATCTATGCCTCATCACAGGAATAGCCACTGCACACCTAGCAGTCTTCTGGCCCTTTAACTTGTCACAGTCACTCACTACAATGACATGCCATGATGCCAAAAACACACCAAAAATATCTCCTAAATTTTTGCTAAAAAACAGTGCCTACACCTCTATTTCACTCAGGAAAATTACTGCACGCCTAGCAGTGTACAGCACTGTATTTCTCAGTCCCCTTCTTTGACTACACCTATCCAACTATCAACTGTCAAAAATTCAAAATTTCAGTTTCATCAAAACTCACCAAAAACGAATTTTTCCACCCAAAATTCAGTTAATTACAAGCTGATCCTCAACCACGCTCTGCTACCATGTTGAGGTTGGAATAATCAGGCTGGTTAGTGTTGAAAAGGTTGGTTTCATTTTTGAAGAAAACACGAACAAATATCATCGTTGCAAACATCTTCAAAAGCATTGGATCAAGTGACAAATCTTAGCTGTTTTGCACTCTAGTGTGCATGTGCCAATTCAGATTTG
The DNA here is from genome assembly GCA_034700285.1 of Proteroiulus fuscus. Classification (NCBI taxonomy): domain Eukaryota; kingdom Metazoa; phylum Arthropoda; class Diplopoda; order Julida; family Blaniulidae; genus Proteroiulus; species Proteroiulus fuscus. The sequence continues at coordinate 8,242 of JAQIXP010005853.1, forward strand.
GTTGTGATAATTCACCACTAGATGGTGCCACATAATGTGCTGGGGGAAACATCGCAGGTGCAAGCAACTCACGCTGTTTTGGGCATTGACGAATTGTACTATTCACCACTTGTAACTTTTAGGAATGACAGGTCATGGATTATTCGCTACTGTTCATTTATGTAACTTTAACAGGTATTGGTTAAATTAATGTCTGTAACTTTAGGCTCATTAGGGACACATCCAGGATAACAATGGTGCAACTATCTCATTTTTGACAAATTGGCTTATTTGTCACTGTTGAAATAAGCCATCGATTTGTGCTAAAAACTTGTTCACAGCTGTAATTATGTGCATTTTGCTTTTGGAAATAATTTATACTTTTTATCAATTTTAATTCACCTTTAATCAAGGACATGAAATTTTAAAACTGCCAAAAGAATGTAGTTTCTGTGCAAGCCACGATTGAAATAATTTTTTGTAAAAATCACATTTTTGTAAATCACCATTTTTAGTGTGGTTTTCTACAATTCCTTTTGATAAAAAGACATTTTCGTATTTAGCTTTGCAAATGTCCTGTTTGCAAAAAAAGCATTTTCAAAATAAAATTTTCAAAAATATTTTTTTTAAATTTTTAGTTTTCAAAAAAAAACTGATGAATGTTGCAACTACCATCCAGATACCATGGGGGCCAAATATATCTATTTTTCTTTGGTATGCCAGTGTGGTATTCCTTATGTCACCTTCACTGGACAGGTTTGAATACACAGAAGTCAAATATTAAAACATTAGAAAAATTATCTTTGAGCCCAATTTTCTCTTTCTAAAATTTTTAAAAATGATATAATTTTCAAGTTGTCATGGGGAAAATCTAAAGCAGAAATTAAGGAAACTAATCTTAAATTTTATAATGAAACCCAAAATACTGAAAATTTTAAATTAATTTTAATTTAATTTAAATTTAAATAATGTTGGTTTATATAGAATTGTTTAAAATATTTGATCCCATGGTATATGACATATATTCACTCATTTGCAGGTATGGGCCAGACATCAACCATACCTTGGTTACTTTTGACTTAGCCCTTGCTGCACTAGCACAAGGTCAAAGACCATAAAGTGAATATCTGTCTTCATACCCACAAACAAGAGGCTGGGCTGCTGATTTACACAATACTAGTCCCATTAGGAGAGCATAATTACTGGCATTCTGTACTGCTTTCCACCAATATAATTTCCCCTTTGACACACCTCTTTGTTTACGGTTTTAATTGCTTTTGGTCACGTGACATTCATTTAAAAAAAATTGATTTTAAAGAAAACTGGTTCAATCCAGCTTGTTTGCCTATTTCAAGCTACTTAGCAAAATAAAGTCACGTGACAGCAATTAACAAAGTAGAAAACAATAAAAAATAAATTTTTACAGCCATCTTGCTCAACAAACCATGTCAAGCATTATCCTAGTTCCGATTCAATTTTCTCGTTTTTTACCCAAAAATACTCTTCGAAATTAATTTTAAACGGCGTCTTCGCTCGGGAAGCCTTGATAATGTTCCTCGGCATTATTCCCAAAGAATGCTAGGTAAACCTGATAATGAGGGCAGGGCCGTAACTACCAGGGGTGCAGGGGGTGCAAGTGCACCCCCACCAGCTCTACAAGGGGTGCCAAAATCTGAATTTCAAAGCTTTTAAATTTTAAAAAATGTGCTGTTTTGTTTGCCAGATGTCTTCTTGGGAGTGTGATACATGGATGGAAAGCTAATAAATAAGAGTCTAAAGGTATTCATGTTATTAAAAAATGACCAGATGGAAAGGACGTTGGGGGGTTACAAAAGTTCAAAA
>JAQIXP010005854.1:0-10062 GCA_034700285.1 Proteroiulus fuscus
ATGTACCGTTAGTTAACATGGAGATTCCCATAGGAGCATGCATTTTTTAAAAGTGTGGACAGCCCCCTTAAGAGTTTAATGGAACGAAATGAATTAGCAGGTTTTTCTTTTTTATTTGGTACTTGTGTATGTTGTAACGCAGCATTTTCCATTTGCACTAAAAAGTGTTTTGACGCCATAATACGAGGACGTGATGCCAGTTTAGCAGACATCACGTTTTATTGTGGGCGTTTACAAAGCATTAGTTAGGCCCCAACCATGACTTTATGGCTCACTTTTCAGATTTCTATCGAGATTTTCGTGTTCTTATCCAAGATATAATATGATAATTTGGCTTTTTGCACCGTGGGGACTTCCTATGAGTGCTAAAGATCAGCATTGAGATAGTTTGCGAATGTAGGCGCTATATGTTCCTAAACTACAACGGTTGTATTCGTATATCACGTGTGATGACGTCATACTGTAACGATTTCATGGCTTTTGATATACCCGGTAGAAACTAAAAGAGCATAAAAATTCCAATTTGATTTGAGCCCGCCGATCAATAAATAAAATGCCCTGAATATGCCTCTACTGGATAAAATATATCAGCTCTAGACACGCATGTCCTAGAGGGCGCCACCAACTTTCAGTGTCTGTTGAAATCTATGGAAAAATGGCGCCTAACATGTATTTGGCAAACGTTGTGATTTCTTCAATATGGAAACTGATGCAAATATTATTGTCACAGCCATTCATATCTAGTAAGCTTGAGCAACTTAAATATCAGTTGTTACAAAGTGGGACTTTCCCTCTAATTAATAACAAGTAGGGCCTACCTATTCTAAATTTTCTCAGAATAAACAAATTGTAAATTTTTCTCCAAATATAATACTGATTTTCTACACATCCAAGTACCTATCCTGTACTTTCCTTGAGCTTTACACACTTCCCTTGACTAATAATTCCTCAATGTTTTGCAGGGAAACAAGTGATAATCTTTCCTACATTTTCATATGACAAAAAAATTATAAATGTAATCCAGATAGGCTTATAATTTCCCTGTCTGTTCCTTGATTTGATGCAAAATTTCAGCTACATTTTTCATACAAAACAAAATTTTCCCTGCTCACGATGAGAAAATTTTACAATTTCCCAAACTTTTCATAGCCTAAGTAGCCCTATGAGATTTCCAAAATAACTTCCTCTTCCAATTGACTTTTCCTGTCCAGTATTTTGCACTTTCCATTCAATTTCAGAAAAAAATCATAATCAGAAAATCCAATTTTTGTATCTGACCTCAAGTACGACCCTTGCACCCTTGTGCACTTTTTACATTTTAAAAGGAAATAAAAGCGCATGGCAAACGCACGCCTTGTGAAAAAAAAATCTTGATAAAAAATGACCTGCATTGACCCCACGAATATTTGGAGCAATTTTTTTTATATTTAGTGAACTACATACAAGTGTAACTTATGCCATATGACTTCTCGGATAAACCAGCAATAAAAATATCAGAAAGCCAAAGCCATATAATCCCAAATTTTTTTTCATATCTAGGGTTTAAACACTCTGAACATTTTTCCACCCAAATCCCGTTCTTTATACGAATTTAACATGCAAATAACACACTAAATTTCTTGTTATTGCCTTTCACATATTTGATTTGGGGGCAGTTAAGATTCCCAAAGGTTAAACGAGCATGGTTACCTCGAAAACCGCAACAGAACTCGTGGCAGTTAGTGATAATCCCCGACAATAATGTGGTCCACCCCATCGAGAGCTCCATAAATCAGGGATTTAAGAGAAATTTAGGAGTTTTAGCAGAACTAATCTCATGGATTCTGCTGGGATTGGTTAATACACACATAACTGACCCTGCAGGTGTTACAAGGGGGTTTACAAGAACCAAATCCAAACTAGGCTTATATTCAAAATCTATTTTAGCCATTGATTTTTGCCAAGGCATTTAAAGCCTTTCATTATATGCTAATCGTAGGGTACCGAGTTGAAATTGAAAATTGAAATAAACATAGCCAAAATAGATTTTGGGGGATTTATGTGATCATAACAGTTACCTGTATATTTTAATGTTTTCATATTTTTCACATCCCAACATTGACGGTTATTCAAGAGGAAAGCTAAATGCGATATTTTTAACCTTTTCAAGGCGACAAAATCACCAAAACTAACATTACCGTAACTAAACTCCCCCCTTTAAAAACGTTATGACAGCACCTTTGCGCCTAACCATACACTTTTATCACATTTTCTACAAACATTATTAATTAAATCTTCACATTTTACACTTCGATTTACAACTCACCAATTTTTTGTATTAACAATTAAGAGTCCAACAATTTTTGATACCGTATCTATCGGCCACCTAGTACCAGTTTTGTTTTGATCGCCTGCAGTTGCCTTCTATGCTGGCTTCCATAAGTTCTCTGTGGCTTGGCAAATTGTTTGTTGTTCATCGGCTACCAAAACCCTACCATTCCAAAAAATTATCGTAAGTCAGGATTTCAATAGCAGACGAAGCCTAACCCACTGTACCATACCATAGAGATTCAATGGAATCCTCCATAGAATGCAACTTGCAAACGATCAGAATTAAACTGGAACCATAACTACGCACACGTTTCTACGAAAATCTTTCTTTTTCAGAATATAGGTGACGATTTTTTACAGAAAGTTGACACGGGACGGGGGGAAGAATTACCTGCTTCACAGGTCTCTTCAACCATATGCTAACTTTATATAAAATATCCACAGGATTTCCTGAATATATTTCTATAGACAAAGTGTTATGCAATTATAACTTCAGCTTCCAGTAAGGGATTTTGCTCTATAATTAATTATGTGGTCCCACCTGTGAGGAATATACATGTATGTGCAAATATCAAGCCTAACCAAATTATTTTTTTGTTGGCTAAGGAATAACACTGCAAACTCTCCCTTTGGGAAAGGATTTTGATAGCGTAAGATCAGTTTCCAGATTTTGTTCAGAAAATTACTCTGCAGTCTGTAACTGTGAGGAATCAAGTGTGCAAAATACCAAATATTGGCTATAGCAGGGCCTCAGAATAATCTTTTGGTTATCAGATGGCAACCGTTCACGAATAAAAGTGAAATAAGCTTTCTGATTACAAATGGGAATCCCTGATTACTAGAGGATCGCAAGAGACATCCAGAAAACGCCAGGATACCAAAGACTGAGGGGAGGAATCTTTCCCATGAGCAAAAAAACAAAACAAAACAACAAAAATATAAAATAATGCCTTCGGAGAGATGAAAAATCGAAACAAGCATTCTTAATTTTCCCTCAGAAGAGCATTGCACTCGGGTGTACCTTACCTGTCTTGTATTTCAGCTATTTCCCTCCACCCCACGTCTCCCAAAAAGTGGCTAGACAGGTTCGACTCGTGGCATAAGCATCTAACTGCTAATCATGACATCGGAGATCAACTTTTCCCACAATTTAAGCTTTTCTTTTTTAAAATTTTCAGCCTTGTCTTCTGCTCATATGCTTTATTAGAGAAGATCGATCATGCTAATTACAAGCCTCCCCTCATTCCTCCACATACTAGGACCCCATAAGTTTCAAAATTTACTAGGTCGAAGGGTACAGGTCACAAAAACGTGGGTTATGTTGAGGTCACTTACTTTTACATTTAGCACGCATACTGCTTCTACACGAAAATTGTTTTTTTTATATACATGTACTTACTTAATGCCGGCATTCTTTCCACTGGAAATACTTGAAGTCCTCCTATACATGCGTTCCTTCTGGGAAGCTCTTTTGCACTTTTACGGTTCTTCTGAGAAGCACTTGGTACTTCTAACGTTTTATAACACATCCGAATAACTATAATTTATAAAAAAAATAACAACTTTAAAGAATAGTTAAGCAGCCAATTTTAAGTATATTTTAAGTATTTTCTCTTCACTGATCATAAAATCTCATTCATTATTAATAAAGCAAAAGGAGTAAATGAAATCAAGCCCACACACTTGGAGATTATTATTAAAAAATTGAAATTTATTATTGATTTACTAATTGAACACAAATCTAAATAGTATGTTTTTATTTCTTGTACTTTTCTGCCCAACGCCAAAAGTAACAACGTGGAAAATTGCTACAAACAATAAAACTTGGCGGCATGTTGTTACAAATAAGCTGTTTACAATAAAAATATACCGATTTACTATACACGAACTATCAATGTACATTTATGTACAAATCAGAATAACACTTAAAAATTAAACTAGGGTCTAAAAGAAATATCAAGGTTGTCATCTGCGTTTTGTGGTCCCCAGTGGGCCAGGCATTAAAAATGTTGGGGTTGGGCACTACTCGTCGTATCAAATGTACGAGCATGTGGCGTCTTTGCGTGCTTTAATATTTTTAGAAATTCACCTAATTAAGAATTCAAACAGAAGTTAAGACATACCTGAACATTTGCACAAATGTTTCATGAAAGCACGTTTGCTTGAAAGTTAATTATTTAACAGAAATAACCGCGAGTAACATTACGGAAATCAAAACACGTCTTTCAAGCAAGCGTCCATTTTTCTTTTCCCAAAATGCACGTTTAAAATTTAGCAACGGCGCTTCGGTAAACTGACGCCATGAAAAAAGTTCCGAATGTTTAAATACAAATATAAATATAATAATTATTATAGTAATCAAATAAACTACTATTAACTTTAGCAAGGACTTGCTATGGCAAGGAAAATAGATATAATTGAATGGCAATTAAGTTAAAAATTAGAAATTAGCACACTGGAGAAAACATGGAACAGATTGCAAGTGACATGCATAAAACAAGATTTTGTTTACATAAACCAGTAGGGGTGGTCCATAAATTACGTTTACAAAAATTCCAGTTTTTAGGACCAACACACCCCTTTGTCAACTTTTGGAGAAAGGACCCACCCATCTAACTGCAAACGTAATTTATGGACCACCCCGTACATGTATCTTGAAAAAGTCATTTCTTCCTTTTTTCAATTAACTAGGCCCTATTAAATTTAGTGACAAGAAACAATCAAAATTAGCAAAGTTGTAAGGGGAAAAATAAAAGCAGAAACATAAGAGAAGAATTCAAATACGCAAATTATAATTTCTGACGTGAATATCAACACTGTTTTGGCACTAGTGAATTCACGGTTTGTCTAGCAAGACTGTCACGTTAGATAAAAACAATGTAAATTTCTATGTAATATTTTTCTAAAAAAGATCAATCTATAATACAATTTTTTTACAATTATTATACTCTATAATCAAGACTACATAGTAGCCTTATTTTCATACTTGGTTGACTGCACCTATTCACAATTTCACACATGTATGCTACTATAATACAAACTAAAATCACAGATTGGTTTTGATTTGACAATCATTTCTGCTAAAAACAATTGTCTTTGTAACAAAACAGCAACAATTTCAATGAGATCTACGAAATATAAACATCTTCTGGCCTTCGTAAGAGAATGATAGAAAATACCCCAAAAATACAATCCAGAGAGAGTATTCCTACTGTAAAATACCTAGAATAGGCCTAGTTCAACATATTATTTTGACAATTTGAACAGTTATTAGAATCAAACATTTTTTTCCCAATCAATTTTCTCTCAAACTCTATTGGAAGGCCTTATATTGCATTTTAAGATTGCAAATAATATGCTGATTTGCCATAAGCTGGCAAGATCAGATTTTATAGAATTTTCAGTACAATTATTATTAACAATAAAATCTGCCCCTGATCGAAAGCCATTTTGTTTTACTTAAAGAGACCGTCCCACTTTGTGGCAGACAAATGAATCTTAAAATTGACATTATTAAAATACAGAATGAGCAGTCCTATTAATAATTGAAGTCTGCCTACTATAATTCAGAAATCTCGATATTTCCAAAAAAAAAGATGATAGGCACCATTTTTATAATAGTTCCCCACCCAGGCAGAATGGCGCTGCATGCAAAGGGAGGGGGGAGTTTCAAGTTGGCTTCACTTTATCGCTATCGCTATGGAATAGTTATGTGTATTCTCTGTTACGCAAAAACTTCTAACATGGCTACTAAAACCATCGAGATTTTTGTCCACATTGGCATGTTTCAAAATTACTAACTATCAAATGGTAATTTAAATTTATACGCTCTTCTTGCTTTTTCCCCCCTCTTTCTTGCAAAAAATGCTCGAGGTAAGCTGGGACTGTCCCTTTAAGCTAAAATCATTTTTTATTTTCATTAATGTATTTTGAAACAATGTGGGAAAAATGGGGTTGTTAGAATCTTTTAAAGGGGTTATTACTTTTATAATTTCATTCACTAATAATTGCAACAATAATGCTACTTGAATCAAAATACAAAATGGCTTCCGAAGAGGCAGACTAAAACAGATGAGCTTCTGCAAAGATTCTTGTTGGAGGATCTTCCAGAACCAACCTCGAATTTTCCAAATTAGGACAGACTTCGATCTTCAGCAGTGGAACCTTTACGAAGTCCTGACTAAGGATCAAGTCTGGATGTAGCGCATAAAACTGGCCGAATTGCAAGCAACAACAGTTTATAAAATAAAATCATTGAGGATCAGGAGAGATCGCACTGATTGGAACCTTTTTGAAGTGCCAGTTTCTTCAGGGCTTCCCAATCCTCAATCCTCGGAGCACAGACTAACACAGGATCATCCAGGACCATGTGGCCCATGAATAAAAAGTGTCCTCCTCCATGTTTGGCCCCACAGGCTATAGGGACGTGCACGGTACCGTACATTCCCCTGAAGTCCAGTTCCTCTTCTGGATGGAAAACTTGAATGTTTTGCCGAAGAACTTCCTTAGTTCGAATCATAAGTTCTGTCCTTTGAAGTTCTTCGTTTTGGTAAATACCAGAAATTGTACCTTTGGCCACTAAAAATATAAAAAAAAAAAATCACGTTAGTAAACGGTCATTAAATATGGCAACCAACTAGGCCAATCAAGCATTTTTGCAAATCTTTGTAGAAATATTAATTCAACAATTCGTATTTTTTAAACTCTTACGATAGCGCCACTTCAAAGTGCAGTGACAACTCTATGAAATAGATTTCGTTGGCACTTGCTATACACATTCCCCATATTTCCAATCTACAGCTGCAAGCATTTCAATGTCACTCATATGAGAAAACAATACAGAAATGTCAGAATTATAGAAGTTCCAATGTTACCATGTTAAAGGGAAAGTCCCACTTTGTAACAAGCACATTTTAAATGGTGCATTTTTACTAGATATGATTGGCTGCTATAATAATAAGTGCAGCATAGCTTCCATATTGAAAAAAATTGTTTGCCAAATATATGTTTGGTGCCATTTTTCCATTGATGTCAGCCAGCAGTGCCATTTAGTGGCGCCCTCTAGGACGTGTATGTCTATGAAGCTGATGCCTTTTATCCAGTAGATGGCGCTACACACAGTCAAAAATGGTGCAATATTTTGGGCTTTCTATTTTCACCCAAGTCCATGTAGGCCTATAGGCTATATTCAGGACATTTTATCTAAAGATGGTAGGCTCAAATCCAATTGAAAATTCCATACTTTTTCTTAAAATCCATCTTGTTTCAAAGTGGGACTGTCCCTTTAACAAAAATAATTTTCTAGCAGTGCCACCTTATCACAACGCCTGTCGTCAATGTGAAAACAGGCCATTTCATAAACATACACTGTACAAGATTTCACCCAACCATAATGCCAAATTCCCACCAATTAGGACGCAATTAGGATATACCAAGAACATTGCAAGACACGCCCATTCTCTGAAAATTCTCTGGCATCCATATTCTAATACCTCTATGCATATTCAATTCGTGATTCGTCAGCAAAAATACTGAGAATTTCTCGCATAGTGGCGGCATTGGGCACTGGCTCGCCACCCAAACAGACTTAAATTGGATGTTAAAAGTGATCATTTTAACACATAAGGTTTGACATGTCATTTAGGGGTGTTTTAACACATGTGCTTCCAGATGGCGGCGATATCAATAGGCCCTGTTATGGTATTAAAACAACATGTGCATTTCATTTGGGAGCACTTCTATCTCTATCCCACCTCATATATACACACACACAAATAACATTTGTATAATACGGAAGCAACTGATTAAAGGACACTTTTTGTGCATTTGAGGTATACGATCGGTACCGGTAAGGCCTATAGCCTTACTTGTATTTACCCGTTTTTATTTTGAAAGATATGTTCTGGATCTTATCATAAAATTTGAGTATATTCACATCTATTCAGGTGTTTTTATCTAACGGAAACCACCTTTGTCAATAAAAAAGAATACTTATATAGGGATATCTTCACAAACACGAATTTTCAGGTTCTAACATGTTCAGTACAACAGGTCAGTTGCACATACTCGAATTGTTTACCCTGAGATGTAAACAATAAATAAGTACAGCCATTTTAGGTAAGTTTAATCATAGTTTTCAACTAACCAAGTTTCAGCGAATAACGGACCAAAGCGGCACTGACCTGAAGAAACGGTTTTCCCCCAATAATTATTGACCAGGAGCTCAAAGCACGTGCCAATGCCATTTGATTTAAAGGGAAAGTCCCACTTTGTCACAAATAATGTTTCATATGGTAGACACTTACTAGATATGAATGCTTGTGGCAATAATAATTGCAGCAATGAAGAAATTACGATGTAACTACTTTAATAGAAGGTGGTTGTGGGAAGAAGATCTTGAAAACTTAATTAGGAAAGGCATGGAAATTGCAATTTCATTTGAGCTTACTAACCAGTAAATAAAATGTCCTGAATACCTGCCATGATTTGGTTGAAAATGCAAAGCCCAAACTGGTGCCATTTTGCTGACAGTATGTAGCGCCATTTTGCTGACAGTATGTAGCGCCCTCTACTGTATAAAAGGTATCAGCTCTCATGAAACATCGTACACATGCATGCATACCACAGAGGGCGCCACCAATTTACAGTGTCTGCAGAATTCTATGGAAAAATGGCGCCTAACATGTATTTGGCATCGATCGTGATTTTTCACTATGGAAACTCTACTACTACAATAATATTATTATTGTCAAAGCCATTAATATCTACTAAGTGTGAACAACTTAAATATCACTAACATGTTACAAAGTGGGACTTTCCCTTTAAAGAATTGATATCTACAAAGTCCTATTTTTAAACAGCTTTTTTAGTTCCAAGTATTCTTGGAATTTGGCGGCTGAAATGGGAGAGGGCAAGAAATACCCCAACACTTGTTGATCTTAAGGAAATCCATGTGGCTTTCATATTCATTTTAAAAGTTTAAACAAAAACTTTCATTTACTTGGATGATTTTCCAACTGGTGTGTGTTTGTAATCCAATAAGAATTACCCAAAAAAAAGCCACAAGTAATTTCCCTTCAATGTGGTTTAGCCATCTTGTTTCCAATGAGGCCAAAGAGAATACAAAGAATTTCTTCAAGAAAAGGACATCCAAGGGAGTTAAAGAGTCAGAAACTAGGTGCAGGCCCAAAATAAGTAAAAACATGTGGTGGCCATCTGTAATTTGGCGACTTTTAAGAAAGTCCTGTTTTATTTTAAAATGTCCTCCTTGTTTACATTAGTCATCCCACTAGATGGCACATCCTAGCCTTTTCTAGGAAACCATTTTATATTTTTATTGACGCTCCTACTAACGGCCAAATCAGAAAAAACAATAATACGGTATGGTAAATAATAATAATGAATTTGAGTTTTAAAAATTCATAAAAAAAAGCATCACTAAAATTACTAACGACGTAAGTGTTTACAAAACATGCTAGTTATTTTTTAAATTATTTATTATCATTAACAATGTTTTCTAAGTAATTAAATTTTCAAAATTCCCTGACTTTTCCAGCTTTTCTTTTAATTTTCCAGGATTTTTCAAATACATGTTTCGTGAATCTCATTTGTATAGGCCTATATTTCGTATTTCAGTTCGCAAAAATATAGAATTTCGTTAAATTTGCTTTAAGGTGGCTGTCCACACTTTTAGAAAATGCATGCTCCTATGGGAATCTCCATGTTAACTACCGGTACACATTAATCGATAAT
>JAQIXP010005855.1:0-10061 GCA_034700285.1 Proteroiulus fuscus
CTTACATTTCAACTACCTTATCATGTGTAACTATCTAACAACAGATGGCGACACTTGCGATAGTCTTGGTCTCTATAGGTAGGCATAATTATTATATATTTGGAGAGAAAAAAATTTACTCTATGTGATATACAGTGGGTCTCAAAAGCCCAGTTCCAGGTGATGTTTAGGACTTACGACGTTAGCTATATAATGTTGATAATACCATGTAGGCCTACTCATGCATATTGGAAGTCACTTATGGATCTGATTATTATATCAAAAATGACCTTAGACCTCTGAGGTTCTTATATAAGTATGTTATTACTGTCATGGGCGCTACACAGTGCCAGTAAAATGGCGCCAATTTGGGCTTTCTATATTTACATCCAAATCCACGTATTCAGGACATCTTATCTAATGATCTGTATAGGTTCAAATCCAATTCCAATTTTCATATAGGCCTATAGCCTAATTTTTCATGATTTTTTCATAATCAACTTGTTTCAAAGTGGGACTGTCCCTTTAAGCATTAACAATATGTAGCCTGCATGGCAGGGGACTTTTGAGACACCCTATATTTTATTGGACGATGATTAGTTGTATGATGAATGAAAACTATAGAGGGAATTTAGAATCTGCCAAACCTAATTTGACCTAGAAATATTGTTAAATTTGGATATTGACATCATTTAAAATTTGGACAGGACTATATGATACATTTTGGGGTTAATTCTAGTTGTGTTGATGGTTTTTTTGTTGCTGTTGTTGTTGTTGTGCTTTTTTTGTGTTGGGTGTAGTTGATTATGTGGATGTCTGGTTCTCCTTGTGTTTCCATTAATCAACAACATTGACCTGGTAGAGCACGATGGAAAAGCCCTCTTTTTCTCTACTGTTTCGAATTAAATGTCTCATCATTATATACATGAAGCTATAGGGACAAAGGAAGGAGTAAGAATTATGGCCACAAGACGTTCAATTTGGATTTTGGGTTTTGTGTATGTTACGTGCCACCCATGTTAATTTTGACCAATGTTGCCTGAATTCGGGTCCAACACCCTTTCAGCAATGGTTAATTGCCTTATTTGTTTCTAAATAAGTTATAAGCCCATAAGTGAAGAGAAAAGGTCAAGAAATAAATAAGTAACCAAAATTAATGTCCGACTCCTCCGGCCAAATGCATTTTTATTCTCCTTCTTCCTAATAAGTTTTTCGCCTTCATAAATTATTCATTTTGCATGCAAATTACTTGGTTTTGAGAGAAAAATTGTAATGTATAATTTGATGAAGGTCCTGAACTTTTGTAAGTTGCTTCCACTTGCATGAAATTGGCATATGATAATGGTTAATATAGTCCTTTTATATACTATAGTCCTACTAATTATGCTTTAATTATGCATGCAACGTCAACTTGGACAGTATATAGGCATACATGTATACAGAGTTGCCAATGACCTGCAAGGATATAGGCAAAACAGAAAGTCAGGCAGTTAATTAGTTTATATTTTTGAATGAGTTATAGAGCAACTGTAAAGAAAACATTCTAAATAGTGGCAAATTACACCAAATACGCATACTCTATGAGAAAGTAGTCCCTGACTTTAAAAAATCCGACCAGTAATATGACACCTGCGTATGAATACTCTCGAAGGAAACTTTTGGTGAGAAGGTAAACAGGATGTATAAATGTCTGTACAGTTCATCTCATCACCAGTAGAGGGATATTTACATCGTTCTTTTGCTTGGTTTCACTATAGTAGCAAGACTTCATATATAATTATCAAACTAACTTTTCAGGGGGCTGTCCACACATTTAACAGCATGGGCCTGTTAAATTCGTTCAAACTGTTCTAACTCAAGAACGGGTAAAAGTTCAAAGATGGGGTTTGATTTTTTTAAAAAGATTATTAAATTTACTAAAAACTGATGCATGATTATGACGTCACATGCATTCTGAATGTAGTTATCGATTTTCAAAGTTGACTGTTCCGTTTTCCCATGCTATTTCACATATAGACGTGAAATTTTTCCCAAAATTTAACGGATCTCAATATTGGCTGAGCGGATAATGATGGGGTTTGATTTTTTTGGAAGCTTATTTAATTTACTACAAAATATATAAGATCGATTTTGTCATTACGAGCATTTTATATAATTTATTTATCGAATTTCAAAATTTACCGCCGAGTTTTTTGCCACATTTTGCCGGATTGTACGGCTCATATGCAGGGCAGATAAACAAAACAATCATGCATCACGTTTTAGTAAATTTAATTGTCTTTCATAAAAAATCAAACCCCGTCAATTTATGTTTAGCCATTATTGATTAATTTGTACTTTTATTTAACATGGAGATTCCCATAGGAGCATGCATGCTCTAAAAAGTGTGGACAGCCCCCTTAAAGGGAAATTCCCATTGTACTCACTTATTAAATATGAATGGCAATGACAACAATAACTGCAGTAGGGCCTATCTATAGTTTCCTTATTGAAGAAATCACCACTTTTGCAAACCATATGCTAGGCGCCATTTTTCCATAGATTTTATTGGACACTGAATGTTGGTGGCGCCCTATGCAAAATTATAACGAATAACTTAAAACAAAATGGCGCCGTAAACAAGTTTTTAACCTAAACGAGATTCAGGTTTTGAAATACCAAATTAAGTGTATAACCATTTCATTGCACATTTTACACCAAATATTTGGGGGTTTAAAAAAAATTAATTTTTGCCAAGTCATTTTTATCAGATCTGACCACTCCCTCACCAAGGTGTGCCATTAATTGTTCTTTGCTGGATACAGTGTGTATACATATACAGGGAAACCATTGTTTGTTGTAATTTTGAAAGAAAAAAAAGATACTATAGGTTAAAAAAGGCAAGGCTCGTGTGTTTGTAGTTTACCAAGTGTTGATTGTGTATACAATCAACTTTTTGACTGCGTTGACTATGCACTAGCATATTATTTATAAATCTGTGATTTTTATCCCCCTTCTTCGCTTTTCTGTCAAGTAATGTACATGTAATGTATCTGTTTCTGTGGTATTATGAACCCATGCAACCAGTGTTTATTTCCAAAGGCATTCATGTTTAATTAGTGTAAATGAATTCAAATATTTAAAAAAAATTTTGTAGCCTATACAATGGTGACATGGGGACATTGCAGGAGTAATAACCTTTCAAGTCGAGGAGTTTGTAAAAATACACTAAAAAGCGTACACTACTGGGTGTACTTATTATGATGGGTGCATGCATTCACGCACTTGTAATTTTGGATTTAGAAAAAAGTGCAAAATACAATGTAATTGTATGTATCACTAATAATAAGCTTAATTATGTATGCTTCAGTAGATCTCTTTGTTAATATATGCATTTGAGAAACATTAAATAGGCCTAAATGCAATTTCCTTGACTGAATTTAGGCAAAAGTTCTGCTTGAACTTTGAAAGAATGCACAAGTAATCTACAAAGTATAGCATCAGTGATGCAGAATGATTTACAACTTATGTAAGGCTCTTTTTATTAAAGGGAAAGTCCCAACAAGTGATATTTAAGTTGTTCACTTACTATGGCTGTGACAATAATAATTGCCACAGTTTCCATATTGAAGAAATTATATACTATGTTTACCAAATACACATTAGGCGCCATTTTGCAATAGATTTCAGCAGAAACTGGAAGTTGGTGGTTCCCTCTCGTCTAGGACACGCATGTCTACGTGTTCCAATAAGAACTGATGCCTTTTATCCAGTAGAGGGCGGTACATAAGTGTCAGCAAAATGGTGCCTTCGTGTGCTTTATATTTTCAGTAAAATCCATGCAGGGCATTTTATTTATTGATTGGTGGGCTCAAATTAAATTACAATTTCCCTGGCTTTTTAATTTTTCATGCTCTTCCTCTTACAACCCACTTAGAACTTTCAAAGTGAGACTAATCTGTTCATTAAAAAGTTGAACTGAATTAAATGAAACCAGTAAACTTATTTATTATTGCAAATGGTATTTCTTATGAGTTAGTAGATCGGTTTGTAAGCTATAGAGGAAATAATTAGCCACAAATTCAGGTAACATTTTAAAATTATTAAAGTTAGTTCATAGTATATCCTGGAAAGATCATGTTATTCTATTTTTTTTAAGGAAAGCTTATGAATCTAAACGAGACGGTCATGCAATAAGTAAAACTAATAATGATGATGACAAAATTAGTGATAGGCCAAAAGTTTTAAAATATCAGACAAACGTCTGAAAAATGTGCAAAAAACTCAAGACTAAGGTTGGCAAAAAAATAATTTATATGGTCAATTTAAGTCTTCCAGATGTACAATATTTTGGCTGATGTATGTGATGACCCTTTTTCAAAATGACTTTTCGTAGGAATTGTCACGAAAATGTCACAAAAAATATCAGGTGTTCGTCAACTCAAACATTTCATTGGTAATTATATTTTGTTTTGGCCGAGGGCTGTTTAATCCTATGTATTTCCTGTATTGCCTTTGTTTGTCATTTCACAATTTAAATTTGAACAAAGATTCAGGAAGGAGTGTGACAGTATTTTCTGTTTGGATTTTTTTTTCCAAATTGCATAATCCCATTGTGAAGTTTAGTATAACCCCATCTATGGTTTTATTTGCAAACTATCTGCTTTATCAATGGCTTGAACCTTGTTTGCTGCAAATGTTTGTGTTTTTACGCTTTCGTGATATAAAACTCCACGAAAAGCAGTCATGTTTTTAATTGGTCGACATGTAGTTTAGTTTCTGGGGTGCCATTTTTCATGTTAGCTTTGGACACCATGAGCCGTATAATCAAGATCCTATTTTTTTACGGAGCCCCTTGGGGGTATTCTCCTATTTCAAACTTGACTGTGGTTCATGTCACTATTTTGCCTCATAATGGCAATTAAATTGGCTAATGAGTGATTTAAAATTTCTTTATGGTGATTTTTATCTGCAATGCAACTGTCATTTAGGCTCTCCCTGAACTAAAATACGAGCATTCGCAGTTTGCGTTTGGCAATTGGACCGTGGCAGTTTTTTTTATATTTATTTTGGCTTAAATGTCAGAGAAAAGTAAATGTGTCCATTTTCCCAGGGCGCTTTTGCTGTATAATATAAAACCCTATATAGGAGCTTGTCAGCCAGTGAAACTTTTCTGGAGAATATACAGATGCTCTTGCTTCCTAAGTAAAAAATGGCATCATATTGGTTATATAGAAGAGATATAGATCTCTCGAAATCCATATATATACTCGATTTGTCTTGGGTTTAAGGGATTGTGTATTCGAACCCTTATCTTTTGTTGTTCAGGCTTTTTATTTGCCCTGAAAAACAAAAATCAAAGGAAATATGCGGGCGAATGGAGGCCTATAAATTATGTATCTATAGGACGAGGAATTTTGGATGTAGGCCTATGCCATATTTTTCTGTGCGAAACAATCTGTATAAGATATCATTTATGTATCCTTGCATATTTTCAATTATTTGAAGCCCAATGTATACCCATCTTGCTACTGAAATAGTGAATTCACTTTTCTCAGCCTAGAATAAAAGCATGTATAGCCTAGTTCTCAGGCACACTTGTAAGTGCATTTTGCATGGTGACATTGTATATGTGAGTTAATCATTAAAGGGGAACTATCACCTTGAATGATGTTGGTTTCATGAAGTAGAGCAAGAAAAAATTATAACGAAAAGTGAAAGAGAATTGCATATGAGTAACATAAAAAATAAAATAAAAGGACCTGAATGTGGCAAAATCAAAGCTTAGACGGACGCCCTTTTAGTGAGACAGTGAGCGCCATCTATTGGATTTAAGCATCAGCTCCATAGACATACATGTGCCAGAGGGCGATCCCTGTCTCATTCTGCATGAAAAATGGCGTCTAATGTGTATTTTGCAAACATCGTGATTTCTTCAATATGGAAACACTGCTGCAATTATTATTGCCACATACGTTCATATCTAGTAAGTGCCTACCATTTAATAATACCTTATTACAACGTGATAGTTTCCCTTTAATGTACCAAAAAAGCAATCACATTGTGCAATGGATTCTCGTAGAATGCATTCAATGTTTAACATGCAGTGTTGCCAAGTACCTGCAGATAGGGATTTTCGAGTCGTGTTATTTGACAGCATTACTGCGTCCTGTGGCAACATGGACAATGTATTTGTCCACTGTCTACAACCCATTGCCATAGATCGTGATTGAATGCAAACTTTGCTAAAGTAGCTTAATCATGACTATATAGCTTGATTTCATGTTTAATTCCAGTTTTCTTAAATGTATCGTCTGCTTTATTTCGATGGCTTAATTCAGAAGTGGTAAATTTGCCTTGTTATCAAATAGAATATTCACCACTTCTGAATTAAGCCATCGATTTATCATTGGCTGCTTTATGTCAGTCAGTTGAAAAACATGGACAGTCCATAAATTTAGTCCCCAAGTCCACATTCTTAGTGATATATTTTAATCAAGTTTCCTGCATTTGTGAAAACTCTGCAAATCATGAGTTATTTTTCAAATCGGTATTGCTGCTTATGGACTAACAGCTGAGTTGGCTGATGGCCAGTCCACCTTTAAATTAAAATGTATAGTTATTATAAAATCCTTTTCTTTTAGAATGATCAGACAAAAATTTAAAGGGTCAAGAAAGCCATGGAAAAGTTAGGGAAGTGAAAAACCAAAATATTGTAGCAATCTTGATAGTTATGCATTTTAGCTTTTATCTGGAAGTTGATGACACAATTAGAAAGGAAAACAAACACTAATCTTTTTACAATTTATTTGACATCGTGCAATTTTATATAAATTTATTAGGCCTCCTTGGTAAATATTGCACAAAGTAGGCCTGTATGTATAAAACAGTAAAAAATGCCTGTCAGTGTATACATTTCATCCATGGGAAAATGTAAAAGCATATGTTTATATTGCTCGGATATCATTGTAGATCACGGGTTATAAGCTCTTTGGATAAATACGGTCTGCAATTTGGCATTTCCTGCATCACATTTTTTTTGCATAAATCAATCCGCCTTTAGGCCTACATTCTGAAAGATCTATACATGTAACCCATAGGTTAAAAGTGGACTTAATTGTTATAGATTCTATACATATATGAACTTTCCAAATAATTGCGTGTTAATTTATTTATCATCAGTTGTTATTTGGACTACCCATTAAGCCTGTGAGGTTAATTGAAATATTTTTTTTGGGAAGGTGCACATGTAAACCTATACCCTGAATGCTATTGCCTTCATTAGTGTCGTTAATAATAGTCTCTGCAATTTATTAATGTCCTATATCAGTAGTTAGTTAATGCATTTCTTGTGTTCAAATTAACCACTTTTTTCACTCGTTGGAAGCGGTAGCCATTGTAAGGTGTAATTTTTATTAATATATTTTTATTTTTTTCCCCATGGCACATTTGTATTGGGGTTTTTATCAATTCAAACATGGATTAAATTTTAAAAAAAAAGTGTGCAGGCGTTTTGGTATTAATAGTATTTTTGTATGTGTTATGTTGCTAAGGTAGCAATTGGGCGTTGAGCTATACATGCACAAATAGAAATGATATGTAGTCTATATATTACACTATAAAAAATAACAATTTTAGTATAGGATGGCCTATACAGTATTGCTTTATTGCCAATACATGTACGACAGATTTTTGTACTGACCAAAATTGTCTTGGGTTGGCCAACAAACCTACTGCAACATTGTTTATTGGACTTTTTTTTGACAAAATAAGAAGCATCCTGAAAACGTTCATCAACGTTTCTAAATCTCCAAATCGATAGTGTTTGCTTGTGTATGTATGTGCTTTGCTTTACAAACTTTCAATCACGTATATTTATAGCTATACACACATCCGTTATTATTGAACCTAGGTATATCTCTTTTTTTGTCGATGGCTCCGTGGATGACCGTTGGAGTGACCACCAAATAACGCGTTCTGATCCCTTTTGGATCAAGAGTTCATTGACTCGTTTATCTTGGTCCCTTTGTGTAAATCATGGCTGGAATCGAATTTTTTTTTTTGGAATAGAATGGGATGGGTAGGCCTAATCATGGCTGGCTGTGACAGTCTGGAAAATTTGGGGTTTTGAAATAAAAATTATGTATTGCAACCTTCTGTTGCGGGTAAATTTAAGGTTTTTTTGGATTCATAACTAAGAAAAAGTCTTTCCAATATTCGCCTGTAATGGTTTAGCTTATAGCTTACCGTAAATCTTCTAAAAAACGCCCATCCCGAATTTTGGCCCAGACTCCATATTTCGCCCAGGAAAATTTCAAAACGTGTGAAAAGATAGCCCACTTCGAAAATTAACCCATTCTCCTTATTTCGCCCATCCTCAAATGATTTCCTACTTCGAAATTTCGCCCATTCTCCAATGGCGCTTTCCCTTAGAGCTTATATAGTAATTTTTTTTTTGATATTCTTGTAAAAAAATGCATTTTTATAAGTTAAAAATAGGGTAAAATAATGTGATATTCTTTAAATTTTAAATAAACGCCCAGCTGAATTCTTTGAAATTACAAATAAATTTACAAAATTTACGCCCACCTCTGAAGGCAAAAATAAAGATCGCCCGGGTCATTTCTAGAAGATTTATGGTATATTATAGCTTGGCTTATTTTTAATTTGAAGATGCATTAACTCATAGGCGTAATCAGTGTGGGGGGGGGGTTGATTTGGGGGTCGGGGGTCACCCATAACTTCCCCCCCATTGGTCAACTGACCACCCCTTTGGTAAATCATAGTTACGCCAGTGCAATTAACTTGGTAGTCTGCATGGGGCACTTATTTGAAATCTGCCTCTTCCTTCTGATTGGTCCATTTGAATTCAGCAATCCACTTCTTACATTTTTGGTTGAGCATAGTACATAATAGATTATAGGCTACGTGTAATTTTCATATTTTTAGTCAGGAAAGTCTGTTTGACCGTTTTGCTATGCATTTTTAACATTGATGAAAAATTTCTAGGGCTTTTCCCCTTAAATGCATTTCTCATTGAAATCTGCCAACAGCTGCAATTGTTATAAAGAGGCTCCATTTTCCTATACCTAATATGAATCCTCCGCCCCTGTAAGTTCCCATTGTGCTTTTATCCCCCTAAATATACATGTATGTAGTTTCTTGCATACTTTAAAATAAACCCGAGTTAGGCCTAGGTTCAAAATTTTTGCAATTTGAGTTTCACTTGATAATTATATAATTTTGAAGATGTACTGACAACCAAGCACGTGAGTGTAGGCCTACTTTATGGACCTGCCTCATGTTTCTTGGATGTTTTTCAGGAGGCAGGACCATAAAAGTGCAGAATATTTTTCTGATTGTGCTGTGCTGTCTGTCCAGTTTTAAATGGAAGCAATTTGGTGCCAGAAACAATGATTTGCCATTTATCTCTACTGCTGCTAAGTGGCCATCTTTGTTTAGGCTTTTTTTACTGCAGTGTGTGTGTGTAGAGATGAAAGGCATGTGGTTTGGGAAAAAAAGTGAAATTGGCAAGGCAATAAGGATTAACAGGTCAGAGGTGGATTTTATTTCTAAAATATATTTTATGAGAAAAGAAAATCTGCTATTTATATGCAAAAGAGGAGCGATGAAAAGGTTGCTTGGCTGCTCTTGTTGCCTCGTGATTTTTCAATCAAAATGTTTCCTCTGCTGGCAACAAAAACGTATTTAACTTTTGTATATAATGTGGCTTAGAAAAAAAGGGGATAAAAGCACCATTATGTATATTTTTATAACATTTATAAGAACCTATATCATTATCAAAAGGCATGTTCTTTGCATGGGAGCAAAGCAACAGTGATCAATCTAATCGTGTACTTTTGGCTATAGGAAGATTTTGTTTGCCATTGATATGCATGGGAAAAGCTTATTTACAATGAAAAGTTGTTTTTGAGGCTCGTTTCTGAGCTTTTAGCCAGTTTTGGAAAATCCTTTTAAAAGGGGGCTGTCCACACTTTTCAGGGCATGCATGCTCATATGGGAATTTCCATGTTAAATTAAAATTTCTCAATAATGGCTAAACATAAATTGACGGGGTTTGATTTTTTATGAAGGACAATTAA
>JAQIXP010005856.1:0-10061 GCA_034700285.1 Proteroiulus fuscus
AGACATTGATGGATAAATAGTAATTCGTCACTTTAGAGCTCATGACCATGTTATATTAAATGTTTATGGTGCAGTTTAAAAATAAAAATGGATTGCGAATGTCCTGTCTGCAGCATGCTAGTTACTGTGGATTCGCCCTTGATCATACCAGATATTCTAGATCATGATCATACTTTATGGTAACTAGTAGCATGGAACCCCAAGATTTGTGAGCAGACTTTGAAACGAGCCAAACGGCTATAATTTACAGTTGCATTCACGGAAATGACTATGTAAATGTGCATATTACTTATTATTAAGTGGATGATTACATTTAAATTGAGCAAATGAATGAGTCCATTTATCTACAAGGTTATGCTTCCTTGTATGGCCAAGCAACCTTGATGTAGGCCTATTTCTTGGCAATATTTTGAATGCAAGATTTCCCTTCATTACTTTTTGATCGTTATGCTTATAATGTTCCGGTAATCTGCATCTGTTTATTTAATTCTCTTTTTTTTTCTGTTTTTTCTATTAAATTTCTAGCAACCTAGACATAAGTGAGTTAACAAATGATGCAAAGTTGGCTTCCAAAAGTTAGTAGTACTGCACTTGTTTACATATATTATTTTAATAGGGAGTTGGAAAATTTCGTGCAGCAACTTAATCATTCGTTTCAAAGAAAGTGTAAATTTAAAATGAGTAGGCCTAGTCAGCATGTTAAACGTTGACTAGCTGAATCATTTTCCATTAGAAAATGTATTGCTTAAAAAAGTCTTATTATTAAAGAGATGGAAATATGAAAACTATAAATAAACGCTGGATTTTATTTTTTGCATTAAATCTTTCCAACTCTCTGATAGGCCTATTTATTCTTAATTTGTTGAAATTAAAAAACCAAATAGTTCAGTTTTGCTTTATAATGAAAAAATACTGTTTACATCCCTTGTAGTACAGGAAAATAAATGCATTAATTTATGATATTTGTAGCCACTACCCCTGATACTGTTAGTAATGGCAAATCTTCATCAATTACTAAATTGAATAAAGGCCAACGAACTCCAAAAAAAGAAAAGGTATAATTTCATAGAAAGCCGGTACATGTAGCTTTGAAGTATGAGATGCCATTTTACTTTTGTACCCAAATTCATCCTCAGAATCATGTAGAAACGCCTATTCCCTCCAAGACGAACAGCATGCATTTCTTCATGTTTCTGAGGGCGAATTTGAGTATTCATTCTCTTTAACTGATATAACAGACATTGTTAAATATGTGGCGCTCGAAACATAGTTTGAGATTAAGAGAAATCTTTACTAAGAATATTTTGTTGTAATTAAATATTTCGGACTAGTTTATCAAAAATGCAATATTTTCATGTGAATTTTAAAAAGTCGCCTTGTCACAAAATGGTTTCTCGCACTTCCTGATGAGGATCTAAATTTAATAACATTCTTGGTATCTATTTGAAATTTCTTTTTGATATCGCAGACCTTCGAATCGTATATGATGCTTAATGACGTTCAACAAGGAATGAAAAAAGGAGAGTTGCTTGAAGTAGGATATTCTTTGTTTATTTGCCACTGAGGATCTTATGCAATTCTTTCTAACCTCTAATTATAATTTTTCACATGATGGCATTTTTTTTTTGTATTCTCAGGGTGTTTTAAGGATTAATCCTAAAAACTTCCAAGATGCCTACATCTCTGTGCCGGTAATCCTCGGTAGCACCCCATTTGTGTTATTTGTCTTTTGCCCTTCCCTTAATATTTCTTTTTTTTTAATGCTTTCTGGCTAATACCAGCTCTTACAATTTGCTAGTTTGTAGATCTCTCGTTTCTGAAAAATTACCATCTGGATTTTTACTTGAAAATACAATTAAAAAAGAAACAATTCATGAGATGTATATTCTAGAATTATCGAAAGCACTTTAAAATGTAGCTTTCAGCATGAGTCCTATGAAGAAAAACATTTCAACATAAAATTTGACTTTTATAAATTTATTTTGGACTAATGGCAAATGGCTTTAAATGGAAAAGCTCATTTACATAACTGAAATGAATTTTTAAAACCCCTTATTAGATGCTTCAAATTATTTTGTTGGCAAAAGCAGGCTTGATTGCTGGTGATCATTTGGAATGAACCTAATTCTTACAACCCTGTGTTATTTACCAGGGAGAACGGACGGACATCTATCTTGGAGGGATTCTTGACAGAAACCGAGCGCTGAATGGGGACGTGGTGGTGGTGAAACTAAAACCAAAGGAAGAATGGAAGGTTAGCATTGTGAGGGATTGTTACATTTTAGCGTTATTCAGTAACCTAGAGTGCCATTTTGTGTTTTTCGTTTTCTCAAGATTCTGACTAGCGATCTTAGAAATTACTTAATTAGAAATAACATTACGGAAGGAGCTTATCTAACTACGCAGAAGCAGGAAAAGAATTTCATTAAAAACAAGCCAATGGATAAACCACGTGTCGATACAATAACCGAAGAAGTGACCAAGGAGAAGAAACACGTTCGAAGAGGGAAACGGGGCAAAAAGAAAAATAAGGGTTCACTAAAAAGTGACATTGAAAACACATTCGATTCTCCCACTTTCGAAAATATTAATAACAGTGATAGTATCTGCCATGAAGTGCATCACACCAAAAGCAAACAAAATGATAAGAAAAAAGTGCAAAAAAACCAATCCAGAAATCAGAAAATGGACCCAGGAACAAAAGATTTTAAATTTGAAACTTCACTTGGACTGGAGAAAGACAATCTCCAAATGAATTCCTTCGACCATGCTGTGCCTTGCGAATCAGATATTTGCCAATTAACAAATAGTATTGATCATTCTAATTGCTCAACTCATTCCACTTTTGTAGAAGCAGCTTACAGTGCTCAGCACTCTTCTTTTCCTGTAATCGACGATTTTATTTCTTCTAATTTGGGTAGTGATCTAGGGCTTAACACTAAGCTTGCTGCCGACTTAGAAAACGATGCTTTGACCGATGTTACTACGGAGCATGTACCGCAAATAGATGCCTCGAATAACTGGGAATCTGCAGCTAAAAATGCAAATTTTGCCATCATTCAACTAGAAGATTTACTCGCTGATTCGCCTGGCATGAATATTGCCGAATCTCCTAGCGAAGACGACGGTAGTGTGGAAGGTGCGGCTGTTTTTGAAGAGAATAGCCAAGGGAATGTCGTACCTCCAGATGAACTCAGTGAGCAGGACGATTCGGCATCAGTGAGTGGCCACAGCTCATGCTGCAATGAAATATGTCAGGCTGTTGAAGATGAACAGTATTTTGTGGCCCAAAATATGGGGCAAGTTGATGTAAGCGAGTTGCCTAGACAAATTGCGGATTCCCCAAGCAATAGCAATAGTGGTGCTTTCGGTATTGAGTTTGAAGATTTGACTACAGAGGCTGCACAACCACAATGCGCAGAAGTTCCACAAGCTTCCGAACAGGTGCCAAATGCAGTCTTCGAGTCATCAGACCTCGATTCCGAAGTTCGTCTTGATGACGTGTATTTTGGCCATGGTCACCCCGTTGTTGACGAGGCCCTGCATCAGAGTTCAACACAAAGGGTCCCGGATTTGGAGCACATAAATGTCCTGCTTCGGAAGGACGTAGATAGCGTTACTGTGGATGATGTGCTGCAACTGAGAAATGGATTGCAATTCATTCAACGCACTGCCAAGGTATTTAATTTGTTTTACATCTGCTTGGTGGAAAATACTCAGATGCTGTGGTAGATTACAATAAAAATAGAATGCAAATTGCCTTTAATAGGCAAAAAGTAGTTTCATGAGAGCGACTTTTTGGTAATTTTAAACTTCTTTTCCATTATTGCTTGAAAATGGTATTTGTTTAAAATTCCGAAACGCCACTGTCATGAAATACATTTTTTTCCGCGCATTTATCCTCAAGAATTTTGGAAAAAAAATCGCGTTAAATTTGCCTGTAAACAGGGTTCATAGTGACCTGAAAAGACGGATTGTCAGTGAAAACCAGAAAACAGAAATTTTACCACGGAAAATCTGGGAGAATCTCAAAATTCTAAGGGATATTTAATAAAAATTGCTTATATAATTATTTGAGATTTCAAATATTTCAATTAATTTTCCAAGATTGTAATATTAATTTTCACTGGTTGTAATCAGCAGTATGAAATATGCAAAATAAATGTTAGTTGTAATGTTTAACTCATTAAAATGTAAGGGAAATTTTTTTTTTGGTCTGGGGAATTTTTTGGACGTGCACAAACAGTTGTCAGAATGAACCCTGTTAAAATATTGCTTGTAGGACTTCAAAGTTTGGAGTTGCAATTTTTTTATGTGTATTTGCTATGTTATTACATTGCTTCTGTTTCCAAATCAGGTCATCTTTATTCTTGAACCAAAACATTCTCGCATTGGTCGAGGATATTTGAGACCGATGCAAGACAAGAATCCCAATTGGGCATTGTTCTCGCCGACTGACCACAGACTGCCTCGAATTAGGATTCCTATACGTGAATGTCCAAAAGGTTAGACACATACTTAAGCTCAGTTTATATGGTCTGACCGCAACCTCTCAGTTTGCATTTGCACTAAACTTCTCAAAAGTTGTTATGCACTGTGAGAAATTGCATGATTGCAGGGCTGCTCGACTGTTATTTTTTCGAAGCATTTTACTTGAATTTTTCTCCTATTGCCTAATTGTCATGCCCTGCTTATTAGACTTTCACATTCATCATGAAGTATATGCAACCATCTTATTCATAGCCAGAATAATCAAATGGGATAATCCTATGTTTGCTATAGGGTAAGCTAAACAGACACCTTCATTCTGGTCTAAATGAATGCAAACTAATTTTTATCCCAATTCTATCAATATCTTGATGAGACAATGTTTGTCTTTAATGCTCAATCGTTTACGCCTTTGTCCTTTTCATTTACTCTACTGTTTAGATGCCTGCAGAAGCCTCTAGGGGCGGTAGGAGACATTGATGCAGAGACTAAGGGAATTCTCCTGGAGCACGGGATAGATTACGACGACTTCACACCCGATGTACTTGCTAGTCTTCCGCAGAATTTGCCATGGAAAATTCCCGAGGTATTTCTATAAAGTTTTGAAAAATCTTGATTTTTTTTATAAATACAGTGTAATTTAAAATAAAATTGATATTTTTTTCTTATCAGTTTTTTATTTTGTTTTTCTTTTAATTCAAAAAATAAAAAAACCAATAATAATAATAAAATCGCTAATGTAATTATTTAATCAAAGAATGATATCTTATAGGAATCTGGCTTTTGAAATATGCTATAAATGTCTTTTATACGTTTATACATTTTTCATTGTTACTCAGGATGAGTTGTCTTCTCGTCGGGATTTTCGTCAGCAGTGCATCTTCACCATCGACCCTTCCACTGCTCGCGATCTTGACGACGCCTTATCTTGTGAACCATTGGGCAAGGGACTGTATCGCGTCGGAGTTCACATTGCAGACGTTAGTTATTTTGTAAAGCAGGGCACCAAATTGGATTCCATGGCGACGCAACGTGCCACCAGCGTTTACCTGGTTCAGATGGTTGTTCCCATGTTACCGAGGTTGCTCTGTGAACAGCTCTGCAGTTTGAATCCGGGCGAGGACAGATTGACCTTCTCTGTGGAGTGGACAATCCGAGAGGATGGAGCCATTTTCTCCGAATGGTTTGGCAGATCGGTGATCAACACTTGCTCGAAATTAAGTTACGATCACGCTCAGGCAATGATCGAGGACCCTCAAAGAGAATTTGTCCCTGGGTTCTTACCTCGGATTTTTGACCAGTGGACGGCAAAGGACATCAGCGATCGTGTGCTTGTCCTGCACACCATCGCTCAAAGGTTACGCCGTAAACGAGAAGAAAAGGGCTCCCTTCGTCTGGATCAAATCAAATTGCAATTTCACCTGCAGGAAGCTGGCCTTCCCCACGGCTACTCTGTTTACGTCCAGCGCGATAGTAACCGCCTCATAGAGGAATTTATGCTTCTAGCCAATATGGCTGTTGCTCAGAAAATCTACAAGAAATTCCCAAAATTGGCAGTTCTCAGGCTCCATCCGAATCCCCAAGATCGTGGTATGAATGAAGTGGCGGAATGTTTGGAAGCTTTTGGGATTCATCTGGATTGGACAACGGCAGGAGATTTGCAGGTAGGCCTACTATTGTTTTTTAATTTATTTTGCAAAAGTAGTTTTTAATATTTTTGTGCTGAATCTATCAAATGAGCACTAAATTGTTAAACTTTATAGAAATCGTTAAATAAATACCTGGGGAACGATGAACTGTCTTTTGCGAGACATCAAGTTATAACGATGATGTTAGCCAAGCCGATGAATGTAAGCAGTTAGCGCATTATTGTTTCTTGTATTTTAAAATATGAAATAATGTAACAGATTGTGAACTCAACCCTCTTGTATTATTTTTGATGAAGCGGGCACTTTACTTCTGCAGTGGAGCTCTGTCCGGTGAAGAAAATTACTGGCATTATGCACTCAACGTTCCACTGTACACCCACTTCACTTCCCCGATCCGCAGGTATCCCGACATTCTAGTCCACCGCCTTCTCGCTGCGGCTCTCGGTTAGTCTTCCAAAGAGGAAACATACGATTCCGATAATAAAAGTGTGCCGAATTTTGCCATTTACCACATTTTTATTTTAGACCTGGATCAAGAACTGGATACCACAGTACGATACCGCAATCTGGCTAATCACTGTAATGACAAGAAAACCATGGCAAAGCAGGTCCAAGATCTGAGCCTGGAAATATTTTTGGGAGCTTTCATACGGGTAAGATTATTTACAGGGGGTCACAGATTTCCAATATTTCTTAGGGACCATTCAACTATCACGTAATAAAAAAAAAAACTCCTACTTTCAGTACCCCCCCACCCTTAGTCATCATAAGTAGGATTCAACCATAAACCCTCCTCCCCAGCTTAATCCTACATTATCTTGTTTTAGATCCTTTTATTTGTCCAATATTTTGTCCATCGTTTCTAAATTTTGATTAATTTTAGGCCTTCCGTCTATCATTTTAATAAGATTTTAATATTGTAAAGGCTTGTGGATTTAAAATGTAATAGTGTAGGTCTATTATCTCACAAAAAAATATATTTTAAATTCATATAATTTTAAAAAGAAACAATAATGTTCTGTTCTTTTTATGTAACAAAATTTCTTATAATATTCAGATATTTTTGGAAAGACAATTCCTACGTAGGGCAGTAAACATTTGATTACTTATCACCCATTGGAGCAGCAAATTTTTGTTTCTTGAGATTCAAAGTAGGCATTTTTGTTAAACAGGACTTTGGGCCGATCGAGGAAGAGGGAATGGTATGCACGGTCATGGATCGTTCCTTCGATGTTTTGATTTTGAAAATGGGTGTGGTGAAACGAGTGTATTGCGAAGTGAGTTTTTACCCCTTTTTCTAATGCAGTCACTGGAGTTTTCTGCGGTTCTTTAAGGTTATTGTTGTATTTATAGCAATTGCCTCTGAAGAAAATGGAATTCATTTCCAACGATTGCATTCCGCGATTGAATCTCATTTTCGAACCAAATACGGTGCAGAGCTCGCCATTGAACATGGTCATCACGATTTTCACGCGTGTCCGTGTGGCGCTGACTAGCATCAAGGAAAATCCCCTTAAATTTAATGTGAGTATTGTCAATCAACAGGGTAGCTTTGATTTTGAATGTCAACATTTAAACTTTTGTTTTTGTTTTGCATAGGCCATTTTCGTCTGTCCACTCTGATGGATCCTAAAATTTCAGTGAAATTTACTGAACACTCCCTTGTTGTTTGCAGCTGGATAAAAGTGATGGTGGTTCTAGCATTTATCGAAAGTTTTAATTTACTTTCTTAATTTTAAAGTAATGAATTTTCAATACACGTGAAATGTTCGACAATCTCACGATTGCCTTTGGCCCTTGATTTTCATTTGTACGGTGACAATTAATTACATGTTGGGTTTTATTTTATTTTAAAGCGTGTGCGATTCCATAATTATATGGTTTTTGTAAAAAAATTAATTCTTGGAACTGTGGAGCCATGTTGTTAGAGACCATTCAAATATGTTAAGTCAGTATAATTTCAGCTTTCTAAAAATCTTTAATGTGCATTTCTTTCAAGAAAATCAAATTATACTCTGGTAATAAGTGTTCTTTGAATTGGTGATTGGGAAGAATTTGTATTAATGTGACGTCATTACTGCTGGATATGGCTAACATCAATCAATTTTAAATAACTTTAAATTTCACTGGTATGCACGTACGATTTGCATGGTTTCAATTTAAGTTATTGTTTGTGAAAGTGGGAATCCTTTCTTAAGAAATTTTAAAAAATTCATTTTAATTTGAGTAACGTTTAACATTTCTTATTGTGTACATTTATTTGCCATTTTAACAAGTGCCACAATATGACATTGTATTCCTGATTAATTAATATTATGGACTTTTATTGAATCTTTCATATTGCTGTAAACTTGATTTAACATTTTAAGGCTTCTTAAGCAATAAAATTTTATGTAAAAATTTGATAATTGTGATCCTTGCTGTTTCCTGCATTTCTCATTAATTAAATATTAAATTTTATTGACGATGTTGGCCCATATAATGTTTAAATTTCGTGGAATAAATTGGTACTTTGCTTAGTAGACGAAAGATGGCAGCACTCAAACTTCGATGGTAAAGGTTTGTGTTTTAAAAATGGAAGACAGGCACAGGGAAAAACTAAACCGAAATAAAAATAAGTTAATTAATCTTATTGATTTCGATAACTTATATCCTCAGTTGATCAGGGCGTCAATTTTTACAGAAAGCATGTTGGAAGACATAAATGTACGTATATGCATGTAATATTGATGGCCAAAGCCATTTCAAACTCAAAAGTTAGTAGGCCTACCGGGTACTTGAGTCAAGTGAAACTGCACGACGACAGGTGTTTAATTTTGGCATGTACAAGAACCAAGTAACTATGTTTTCTTAGGGCTATATTTACTGGTCCCCAGAGGCGAGTATTCGCCATGGACAATTGGACCCAGGGTATATTACTTGATCCTAGCGTTGAGAAGTCGCCAATACCAATTGGTCGCAAATGAAAATTGTCTCCAAGATATTTACGTAATTTTTTTTCAATTATTTGGAATCAGAAGAGTACACATAGTAAAATACTTTAAATATATGGGCCAATATACAATAGATATTGTTTTGGTCCAGATATGTAAAGGTATACTTTATTATGTTAACTATTGCCCACATATTGCATCATCTGTAACTGGATTGGAATTGTATTGGTCCAAATATTTTAATTTCCAAACATTGTCTGTTATTTACGAGGAATCTCCCACTTCTTGTTTGACATTTAATGGTAGTTTTGTTGACATTTTTAATATGTTCGGATACCACTTGTGATGAATTGTCTAAGGCGACCAAAAAGTGTATACGACCTCCATGCCACGGGGACCCTGGTACATAACGACTGGTTACCAATTTTCCAAGACGATAGGTTGATTGGGACCAGTTACCCTAGACCATTTTCTTAAACTTGTGTAATTTGAAGGCTGAAAGACCCTGAGTAGTGACAGGATATTTTTTTCTGGACGCTAGTGTAAGAAACGTATTGTCGCCTTCACAACAAAAGCTCATACTTCCAAGTTTTCATGATTTTAAGATAAGGGTGTCATTCGATGGTAACGACAATAATTTGCGTTGCATTAAAACCATGTAACTCCATAACATAGGCAACACCCTTTATTAACAGAAATTAACCCCTCCCAATGCATTCATCACCTTTCTTTTTTAAAGTTTTATATGCGTTTCCTGAAAAAAAACTATGTATTTGGAGTTAAGAGGTTTTGAAGTGAAGGCAATGCTATTTTAAAATTTACAAGTTTATTTGGTTACATGGGATTTGACTGTACTGATTCACATGCCCAGTAGTTTGTAACAATAAAACCACTCTCAATATTTTTATTTGGATAAATGGCATTACTTAGATATACCTGTTAGGGGCTGAACTTATAGTATGTAACGCAAAAAATCGACTTTTGTGGGGGG
>JAQIXP010005857.1:0-10061 GCA_034700285.1 Proteroiulus fuscus
GTGTGTGCAGAAGGGGGGGGGGGGGGGTTATAGTTAGCGTGATATAATTTTCAAGATGGGTGGGGGGGGGAGAGAAGTTGTGCTCAAGTGTTACTTTTTGCTACATGGATGGGGGGGGGGGAGTCAAACATCGAGCCAAATAGCGTGACATAATATGTCCACAGCCCCTTAATAGTAACCAACACTCTGCAATTAATAAAGACACCCATAAAATACTGATGCTTGTAAAAACATGCAATTTATACAGTATATATATAATAATTAAGAATAAAAAGGATTACTGAAAAATTATTTTTAAAAGCTTATTTTCCCCCAACTTTGAAAATACTTTCTGATGTTGTTTGCAGTCTTAATTATTCCGTAAGTAAATAATGACGTAATATTTGTCCAAGATTATCCTATCATCCTTTGCTATTATCTACTATTTAAAACTAATTAAATAGTTGCATATTTATTCATTTAAGCATTGAGTCTACCTGGAAAAGCTGATGTCATTGCACAAGAAAATGTCCAGTCGAAATTCTCACGAAGTCCAGTTGCATTATCCTCTTCACCTCTTCTACAAGCTATTGTATTTCCCAATTGGGTTTCGGAGCAGTCTCAAAATCGGATTGGAGAAATCGAGAAAGCTTTCTCCAAGGACCGGACTGGGCAGCGACTCGTTCAAGTATTGAATGACTACTTTGAGAAATCCGAAAATCCTTATTGGACTGCTCTATTCTTGTGCATTGCATGTGAAGATGATATCACCGTACGCAAAATTGGTCCATCGTCACTCTCGTTCAGAATCATGGCCATATTTCACGAATGGCTAAAGGATTCTTCGCTTCGTTTGCCAGAAATGGAACACTTGCTGAGCGATGAGGTCAAAGTTGCTGCATTTTCAACTGTGTTTAGTCACTTCAGTAGCCAGTTATTCAAATTGCTTTTTAACATATATCGTTTTGAAAGAAGTCCGGAATTGTTCATGCCGTACATTTGGCAGACCGTTGAACGCAAGAATTATGATCAAGCTTGCCAATACGTGCAAACGCTTAACCTGCATGCTAATTTCACAGTCGCCGACATCATCTTTCCGTTATTCGCTCAGAATAAGATCAGCTATGTGAACGATTACTTGAACAATCATAAAGATCAACAGCTTCAATTCGTTGCATATCTGGACAGTTTATGCAAAAGAAATGCCAGCTCTGCCGACCAGGTGGCAGCCCAACACAAAATCCCCGGCATTGTAAAGGAGAAGCTGAGCTCAAAAACCTTATCAAAGAGCGTTCAGAAGTGGGCCAAAAAATATTCGGTGCCCAAAGAGTATTGGCCGGAGGTGTCCTCGATGCAGGCCGTGTCCACGCTAGGCTATTTCATGCACATGTTTTACTCAAAGAAATCTATTCCAGTTGAAGATTGGGAGGACATGATCATAGGCTTTGCGCTTGACAATGCGAAATTGCAGCGAGAATCTGTCTTTCTCACATATTCTCATGGGGACTTTAGTTTGGCCGTTCGTTTGGCCAGGAATTTCAAATTGGCCACCGATGATGAGGAATTGCCCTATGACGTGCGTGATGCTTTGATCAGTGGTAATACTCATCCCTCAACTCCTGGATGCAGGAGAAGTAACATTCCACTCGTGAATTATGGGATCGATTCAGAAGATGAGGATGATTACAACACTTGCGATCGATGGGGCTTGGACGATGAAGAAGAGGATGATTATGGATATGAACCAGTGCCAGTAAAGCACACGCCCATTGCTACTGTTGGGAATAAATATTACACTCTCAACCTGCAATTTGAAAGTGTAATTGTTGTGGAAACTCGAGAAGATTATGAAAAATGCATTGCTTATATTCAAAAGGTAAATTTTTGACAAATATTAACCTATAATTATTTGCTTCACAGTGAGAGCTATAAAGAAAATTTGTTAAAATGCAGTAATTAAAAAGGAATAGCTAAACACTGCTAGTCAACGTGGTCGAATATTGGCATACCTGCCTATAGTCTTGTGTCTTGTAAATAGGTAATCGTTTACATTGTGGTGCCCATTGTCGGCGTGTACTTAGCTACTAGAATAAAATAAACAGCAGGTAATCGAAAAAAATAAATGAGTGAAAAAGACTATGAAGTAATATTTCAACAAGTGAACCTGCCCACAGAGGGATACGATTGCATTGTCGAATAACAAAGTATTTACAGAAGCAAAGCAGTCGGAAGATCTTGGGTTCTGTACAAAAAATTTTCATTGAAAATTTATGAATTTATGATGTTAAAATTTCCTTGAATCCAGTTTTTCCATATTTTAACCCCCTAAAAACTTGTTTTTTGCACCGTTCTGCTCGCTGTGTATCATAATTTAATGATGCTTTCATTGCACTTTTAACATAAGGAAAACTTACAGGAATTCAACAGTTGAGTGTGGAAATATTTTTGCTGGGCACCTCTACTTGATCCTTTATCATTTGAATCCAAAAATTTCAAAGGCAATGGAGATTCTATTTTTTGTAGTTTGTGTTTCCCCTTGTATCCATTTCATTATAGAATGGGGGATTCTATGTAGCATTAATGTAGAAGAATTATTTGGGATGTAGGCCTAATACTTACTAGCGTATTTTAACCCTCAAGTGTTACCTGTCTGTTTTTCTCTTTCTTTCATTAATTCTTTCTCTTAACGTAACAGAATGCAAGCACTGTCGGAATCGACTGTGAATGGCGTCCTTTATTTGGCGAGAGTGGAGCAAGATTGGCATTGATTCAGTTGGCCATTCCGGAAGATCGAGTATACCTTCTGGACACGCTTACCTTGAACTTGGGTTTAACCGATCACCTGCTGGACGAGCACTGGTTCCAACTAGTCGAAAAGGTTTTCCGCAATCCTTCCATCGAGAAGATCGGATTTTCGTTTCACAACGACTGGAACATGTTGGCCTCATTCCATCCCGCTTTTAAAGAAATAGACAAAGTGTCAGTCAATCTCACCGATGCAATGAACGTGTGTGAAAATGTAAGCAGAAATGGTTGGACGAAAATGGGTTAATATAAAATGTCAACTAACAAACGCTGTATTTGTTCTGCTTCTAAGGCTTTGGAGAGAAATCCTCATCTTTTCAATTATTTCACGGGAGTTCGTCCCGAAACAAAGAGCCTGTCAACTTTCGTCGAGCTTTGTTTCGGACTGCCTCTTGATAAGGCTGAACAGTTTTCGAATTGGGAAAGACGTCCATTGCGTCCGTCGCAGAAACGTTATGCTGGTAAGAAGACTGAAATTTTCTCTTAAATTACTCTGCAGCAATAATAATTTTATTTATTTTAATTTTATTGACTTTCTAGCTTTGGATGCTTATTGTTTGCTGGACATTTGCAAATCATTGAAAGCAAGTTGTGCTGCTATGGGCATCGAATTTTCTTATATTAAGGAAGATTTAAAAGGTGCTGTGAAGTCGCCAGTTCAAAAAAAGGATCAAGTGGAGCAACGTGGAGGTAGGCGTTCATTTTAAGGTTAAATACTGATAGGTGTGACCACATTTTAACTTGTTATTTTTTTCTCTAAAAAATGTTTAATTCAAAACATTAGTAAGTTAGCTATTTTGTTGCCGTTTGATCATGCCAAGTAGGAATGACTATATATTCTTTTCTTTGCCATTTAAAAGGGACATTGATTTCTTTGAAGTTGTTTCTTTGTTATCTTGAGTTGATTAGCTATAAAATCGTCTTGGTTTGGGGAAAACTTGCAAATGACATTATACGTGGTAGAAGGTCTCGAACCTTTGACTGTCAGGTGTCTTACAATTTGAAATAAATGGCACAAAACTTCTTTTATATTGCATGTATAAATATAAGAACTGTAAGTGGACCTGCTAATTTGCCTCATAGTGAGGTGGTAGAAAATGAGCTACTTTGTCCTACGACTATTTACTAAGCATGCTTCTCCATCTGGTAAAAAATGTAGCTTATATCCCGGCCACTGGTTTAGCGGTAGGTTTAATATGGCTACTGTGCTTATTTATACAAAATACATATTTTCCTTTTGAGATAAATTAAGGTGCCGTGCAAATTTGACGTCAGCATGAAATCAGGCATTTTTGAACCCCGTTCTCCCTTGTCAGCATCTGTCAGCATTTCAAAATACCCTCCCCCAAGGATGATGTCAGCATTCGACCGTCTATTTTTATTTTAATTGTCAAGAAAATTGTGCACACAATGCACTCAGAGGGGCTGTGCACAAATTATGTAACGCTATTTTGCTCCATTTTTGATTTTTTCCCCTATGTAACAAAAAGTAACACTTGAGCACAACCCCCCCCCCCCTCATGGAAATTATGTAACGCTGACTATATCCCCCCCCTCCTTTTTTCTGCCCATAAAAATGAAGTAATTATATTTCCCCCTGTTTTTTAAATAAATTTGCATTTTTAGGCATTTAAAAATATTTGCTTAGTTTGAAATATCCTTTTTGTTTGTAAATATGTATGTATTATTTTAAATGTAGGCCTAATTGTATCCTTATTGCTATAAATATAAATAAATTTCCAGCATCAATTTTTGTGTAGATGAAATTTACAATGAAATTTGTTTAAAATGCATAGGACTTTGTTGCCTTATTTATAGCCTATAAATTATAGTCTTTGATCTTAATCATTTTTTTTTCAATTGTTAACACTTTCCTTTATTGTGAAAAAGATAAAGTGTTATGCATTTTATGGGCGCAGCAAGAAAAATTTGAACAAAAAATTAATTCTCGCCTCTTCAAATTCTGCTTAGCAGTAAATTTGCATTTTATAAATGTAATTCTTGCAGCTTTTTAGTTTTTAGTTTTTTTTTTAGCTTGATGTAGGAATAACACTTGCGATTTTCCTTTACAAAAATTGCCAATTGAAGATTTGGACAAAAACACTTTAATTGTAGAAAAAGTTTTGAATTACTGAGTTTTTTTTTTGTAAAAGTGTAATTTTAAATTTCTAAAACATTCACATACACAGTACAGCTGTATTTTAAAATTTTTCCTTATTTTTTTAAAATTTTTCCAGTATTTAAATTGACCTATTTTGTCCCACTGCACATTGCATTTTTCTTAATGCATAAGTAAGTTTATGATGATTATAATTAATGGATAGTAAATGATTAAGAAAAGACGTTTGTAAATTATATTTATTATGACGATTTCTATTAGAAACTAAGCAACAAATTGGATAATACGATTTTAATAATATAATAACGGGATCAATGACTTGATTAGGTTTTCAATATGACCGACGGTATAATATTTGTGCCACTAGGCGGCGCTTAAAGTAGTTGTAATCTGGATTCATTTGTTATCAATTGGAAAAGCAGTACAAAAAATAGTAGAGAAAAGTATGGTGGCCATTGACTTTTGCCGCATCTGTACATGGATGCTAACAGATATGAAAAATAACAAATATTATCCACTATTTGTCATAAGAAATAGTATTTATTTTCATCTGTTGGTTAACTATATCACGAAATGATAGATTACCTCATCTTAATGATGTAACAGGTAAGCTTTGAATCATACCTATATTACAGCTTCCTGTGCTGTGTGCACTTTATACGTCTTGGCACATTTGAAAATTCTTTTAAAAATACACTGTACGTTAAATTATTTATGAAAAAAATTAGCATATCGTGGATTTAATCTGTCATGTAGCATGCGTGTGATTTTATTATTTATGTCTGGATATCAATTAAGGAAATGTGCTTGTCATAAAAGAACGTTTCCTTTCGTGGTTCAAAAAGCAGGTTGTTTTCAAGAAATGCAGGCAAGCCAACATTTCATGCCTATTGAATGTTCATGGCAACTGCTTGACTACAAAACTAAATTACAAAATATAAAGAATAATGTTGGGAGGATTTTATTTTATGGATCTTTGATTTTGAAGAAAGTTTTTATGAAATCAAAATTGCGTATTTATTCATTAAAAGACATTCGTTTAGTCGTACAGGATTAATTATTATTTTGGATCGACAATTTATTTCAAGTGGTACTCTCAAAATTCCAACCATTTTATTTTCCCAATATTTTTCTATGGAACTTATTTTTTGACAGTGTAGTAGAAGCAATGAGCAATTTTGACTTTTATAAACTCAAAATTTCGAATTCTAATCTCGAAATTCCGACTTTACGATTCAAAATGCGACCAGCAATACCACAGATGTATATAATTGCATATATATATATCATGAAGAATGGCACACCGTATTTTTTATCTCTAACTAGAATATGCAAAGCTAAAATGTTTGTACATGCATTGTAGGTAAAGCCTACAGTTTGGTTTATAATTTGAAGTGAACTCTGGAAAACTGTTGCATATCATACAGCTTATTCGCCATTAAGATATAATGGTTGTGTACAGGTCTTTTAATCCTAATATAAATTTATGCGCAATGCATATAAGCACGCATCATGAAGTTGTCATTAATAATTTACGAAAATATGTGACTGTTTCCATTGACTTGGAATAAACCGACTTGCATTATGTTGGCCTAGCTGCATGCTCTTCATTCCAAGTACTCTCTGTGGAAATTATTTATTCATGTCAGCTATCAGGAAATCTTCGTATTAATTAATGAAACAGCCTTAACATAGTTGACAGAAGGATACCGATCGCTTCATTTTACTGATTAAATTGTAGAATTACTTGCAGTTTGTGGAAATCACATGACAGCCTGTTTAATCCAGGTTCTGGCATGGAAAGGTGTAGTTTAGATCAGATTGTGAATAGGCCCACCGTGTATTTAAATGCTGCTTATCTGTAATTTTGAAAGGTAAATTTTAAGATTTGCCTCAGAAAGAAGAACATACGAATAATACTAGACGAGCGTTTTCCTAGCTTGTTTTAATTAATATCATGAATAAATTTAATAGGGTTGGTGTTTATATTAGGCCTATCATTTATTTTCATAGTCTATTAATTCATAATGAATTCATTATGGCGATGGGTAATTTCACAAGTAACGATTGAGCCAATTTTTCAATGAGATAAGTGAACCTTTGTGATCCTGGAAGTGTCCCTAATTCACCTAAAGTTGCAGAAATTACTTAAACCAATTATTATTGTTAAAGTTACGAAGTGAAGAGTAGCGAATGTTCAACAAGGTATCATCCCTAAACGTTACAAGTAGCGAATGTCGTTAGTTTACCTTTTAAGAATTGCTCGTGGCATGGATTTTTATAACAATACAAGTAGCGAATATGACAACATTTGCTACTTTTTATTTTTTCCCTCCCCTTCACTTTATTCAAAAGGCAAACTAATGGATGCATGTGCACATTCGCTACTTTACACTTTTTTATATCGTTTTCCTGCAAACATAATCAAAGACAAAGTAATGAATGTACATTTATTTTTATTATTTAACAAAAAATAGCAAATTAAATAGGTATGAAATATATATTTTGTTTCATATGTTCACCAAATTTTACTCTTTAACATTGTTTATTTCCAAATTAAACTTTTTTCCATAAAAACACTTATTATCTCGAAAGCAACTTTTGGCTTATTCGCTACTTGTGAAGTAAGCCAACGATATGTAATTACCCTGGAATTCACTCGTTGGCAGGTATATTTTTTCAGATATTCACTCCACGGTCACGTGTACGTGCCCAAGTAAATCGAGGGCAATGTAAAATTGGCCAAGGAATAGTGAATGTCTGGTCCATACTTGCATTTGAGTGAACATGTGACATATATATTATAGGCCCTA
The DNA here is from genome assembly GCA_034700285.1 of Proteroiulus fuscus. Lineage (NCBI taxonomy): Eukaryota > Metazoa > Arthropoda > Diplopoda > Julida > Blaniulidae > Proteroiulus > Proteroiulus fuscus. The sequence continues at coordinate 7,717 of JAQIXP010005857.1, forward strand.
TAGGTAGGCCCCCTATATAATATAGGGTTGAATATTTTAATCCACTCCACATAAAATAACACTGTTTAAATATAATTGTTAAATAAACAATTTCAAGTAATTAGGGCTTGTTTCAAACTTTTAAGAGTTGTTTTCTTTAGTTTTTCTTTAGATTTTTAGACTGTAATTTGAAAACTGCGTCTAATTCAGAATTTGTAGAAGGAAAAAGTAGTTTTAAAGTTAATTTTTGCTTTTGTTTTGATTACTGAGAGCTCCTGTGCATTCAAACCTGATCAGTGAAGGTGAAATCAGGAATGCCCACCTCAAGGAACAAAAGAAATATTCGACCCAATGCAATAGGTCTATATTATTGCAAGGATTATGTTTCCATTTCTACAATTTTTCATCATTATTATGCATTCCTGAAACCAGTAGTTATAAAAGAAAAATAAATTATAAAATTAATTAATTTATGCATGCATGTAATTAATAAGGACTAGTATCATTATTTTCTAACTCTTATGCCTATTAATTTGTTCATACATTTACATGCATAGTTATTCCAAATTCGTTGTTCTAAAAGCTCTCTCATACTTAGCCTATATCTCTATGTATCATTTTCAAAACCCTATATAAATTATAAATAATATACGGTACATTGATTTTATTTAATTTGAGGATCTCTCTGTTGGAATGGAAAACAAAAATATGCTGTATGAAACTAAGACTTAAGGTCCTAGCACCATATAAGAAAATTATTTTCTCAACAAATATGAAAGGTATTTGTCTCATTTTAAAGTTGTAACGAACTAATTAGGCTACATGTAATTAATTGATTAATAGAAGATATTGGCAGAATTCCATATAACACAGACATGCAGAAAATGGCTTATAGAATTGTTTCTGCAATATAAATAACTGTGCAGATTTCTGGTAAAGTCATACAACAAAATACTTTCTGCAGAAATTATACAATAGAATACTTTCTGCATGCAGATATAACAAAATACGTTTCTGCAGATACAGCAGAATACTTTCTGCATGCAGATATAACAAAATACGTTTCTGCAGATACAGCAGAATACTTTCTCCAGAAGCTACGGTATACAGCATAATATGTACTTGTTATATTTTATCTCCAGAATTCTGCATTGTTTCTGTAGAAGGTTGGAATATTGTACACCAGTCAGTACATGTACCGGTAATACATAACAGTGCAATTGCTATTGTAAATTTGCTAAATAAAAACGTGTTGTTGTCAAATAGGTAAATCGATCATAACAAAAACTTGATAAATAAATAATATAATATATATAGGCCTAACTGCCGCCAATTTAAAAGTTTAGAATGGTCACAGTTCACCATTTTTTGGTTCATGTATGTACTGGTACCACTCATGAGGGTTCTGGTTGCAGTTTTTATGATTTTAGGCGAAAAAAAATTTATTTTAATCACAACACACTATAGGCCTACGCTGATACACACAATATCAGGTTGCAACTGAAATAATCTTCAGAAAATTTTAATGTAAACTGCCTCTTTGTCATTGATCTACATAATTATGCTCACCTACAAAATTCTAATTGGCTTACAAGAGCTTAAAAATTGCAAATTTGAGCGTGTACTAATTTTTAGTTTTATTAAATAAAAATAAAAATACACATACAAGTATAGGCAGTAGGCTACTATTGCAAGGTTCTCCATTTTTCCAGCCCTCAAAAACTTTCACTTCCCAGAATTCTCGACCTGTCCCTTTTGTTGATAGGTAGGCCCATGCAAATTTATATAAACATAGCCGTTGTGGTAGCATTTCAATTTCCTGTAAGCAGAACAATACAAAACCTTACAGTAGGGTAAATTTTGCTTGGCAGGAAACTATAAAACAACCTGAAATTCTAAGAACAGGCCTACTCTTTGATAATTATAGTTTTCCATTGACTGAAGCCGTTCATTAGAGACGAGTTTCAACCCATGGCACTTGCATTGTCATGTTCATTATTTTCTTGCTACAAATATCAGCTATAATTATAAGGTAGGACATGCAATTATTTTTCTGGAACTTATCTAAATATTGGAAGTATTTGACCATAATTGATTATTATTTAAAAGGGAACCACTTAAAACATTTAAAATAAATTTTATATAAATATGCTTACAGCTGTAGCTTTTGATTAGATCTACTTGAAATTGTTTAAAAAGTTTGAATTGAATACTAAGAAAATATTGATCTAGGCCTATACTTGCCGACACGTCAACCTCCCATGTTGGAAACCGGGTCTCGCAAAGCGTTTCCCCGTGCAGGAGAGCAGGAGAACGGGGAAGCGATTTGTGAGACCCGGTTTCCTACATGGGAGGTTGACGTGTCG
>JAQIXP010005858.1:0-10058 GCA_034700285.1 Proteroiulus fuscus
GCAAAATGGACTAACTAATCCCCAATAAAAACTTTCATTGTTTCTTATAAACAAGGACATTTAAGGCATTTTCATAAAATTCATGGCAAAATCATCATGCGAAATGGCAATAATACTATTCATTATAGACAAGGTCATTGGACTCCTGGTCAAGGACGTTTGTCCATCTGTCCCAGAACCTACATTTCTTATCTACTGTTTTGGGTAAATCCTAACTTAAGAGTAAAAAGAGAATGGGTGCCAAAACACTTCCTTGAAGTGCTTCTGAAGTTACCCTAATCCAATTTGAAGAAAAACAACTTTCACTAGCACCTTTTTGTTTTTACTAGAAATAAAAGCTAAAACCCAACTAACCACATGTCATTATTTATAATAAATGATATAAATTTATGGATTAGCTTGAATATCATTAGTAAATACAGCAAATTGAGTTTCACATAAATGACCTTGTCTAAATCCATGTTGGTTGTCTTAAATTAAGTTTTCACAATTTTGATGTGGAATATAGTATTAGTATAAATAATATAATAATATGCTCTAATGCCTTGCAAACAACAGATGTTAAGGAAACAATTTGTTAATTTTTAAGGATTAGTATAGGCCTACTTGAACTTAGGGATAACATTAGCATATTTCCAGTCATAGGAGAGTTAACTTATATGATGGATTGTTGAAATAATTTAGCCAGAACAGGACTTATGATAGGCACAAACTCACAAACAAGACAAAAGTTTTTGAATTCCAGTATGTAAGACAAGACATGCATACGTTTTGTTGATAAATAATTATGTAGTGAATAATTTACTCCAGCTTATTTAAACAATCTAGTAGTGACATAATACAAATGGTGGGTGAACATAAGGGAGTATTAATCTGTCTACTATTCCTTCTCTCCCCCCCCCACATCATCCCCTTTCAAAAAAATTGCCCAATGGTGCATGCAACATCACACAAAATGCAGCAAATAAGAATGGTGGGAAAATATCCTAAAGAAACCCCTGTGCTTAAGTAAGGGTAGTTTCCCACAGTGAATTATGAAAAGATGATGGGCATAGATTAAAGCTAGGGCAAAATAAGAGTGGGAAAATAAACATGAGACGACATGTGTGTCAATATTGACATAGCTATTTATGGGTATAAAAATGGCATGGGTGTACAGCCATGCAGTTTTACAAGCTATAGTGGATATATCACTTCTGAAATTGATATACTAACCTAACCTATGGACAAATTTATAAAAAAAGCTTAATTAAAAGCTTTTATAAGGCCTTGTTTAATAGAAAGAAATTGTGAACTATTTATTACAATGTGCAAATAAAAAATCCAACTATATCATAAGATTCAACCTCTATATACCCATAATCATAACTGTTTAAAAATTTCAGTTAAAAAGCAGGAATGTTCACCAAAGCTAGTCTATATATTATATATCAACCATGTTTTTGCATCAAAGTTTCGATATTATTAATGAGCATGTAAAACATTTTAAAGGTGGCAATTCCTTTGGAGGACTTTTCTGCTGTTATGGTTTCTTTTAAAAACATTGTAAAAAAATGTTATTACATATTTTTACATTTATTTGCCTGATAACATCATTAATTAATTCTGCAGCTAAGAACTCATGTCTTTAATTGCCATACATTAGGTAATTCAATGAATAGATAATGAAATACACCTTCTGTAATGTAAATGACAGCCATTTCTGAACATTTTTACAGAAAAAATATGTTTATAAACACATGATGTTAACACGTTACTATAAAATGATTTTATACATTTTAATTCTTAAATGTAACATTCGAAAGGAATATTCATAAACTGTTCCATTTTGAATAGTACCGAGTGTTCCATTTAACTGTTATAGTGATACCGAGCAAAAGAACGGCGTCAATATCCCATTACTGGCAATTACAAGTCAATGGAAATTTACGCCGTTCTTTTGCTCGGTATATACCAGCAAATTTCTTCAAAAATGGTTGCTTGGAAATATTTTTTAAAAAGTGTTATAAAGTAAACTGTAATTGGGAAATTTCAGATCTTGAAAAAGTGCTTGAATTTCAAAAACATTTCAAAGACTTTCAATTTGAATCTTAAAAAATTACAGTATACTATCAAAAATTATCAATTACAAATGTGTAGAGCATGGTCTAATTAGTATAAAACAACATTTAGAAATATGGTCTATGACCATCTCCTCTAGCCACTCCACTGCACTGCCATCTTATTTTAATTAACAATGGTGATGACTGCCAGGAGGAGACCCCCACGTCAGTTGTGACTTAAACATCATAGCTAAATTGAATTCCTAACAATTTTCAACTTACTATATATATACTTTAGGAAGATTACTCCAATGTCTTATAGAATGTAAGAAAAAGAATGAGGATCATTTAAATTATTCCTAAAAACTGCTCGCAAACATGTGTTGGAGTTTCAGTTCCATGTCCAATTACATTTTTTTAAAAGTTTATGAACATGCCGGAATTTCCAAAACCATTACTTTTTCAAAATTGCCAACAGCCTGTTCATTCCAATCAACATCAGCCTTTCAGCTCCATATATTGAACTGAATATATGGTACGAAATCTACTTGTTTAGAGTCTACCTTAACGTTATACCCAAATTTGGGTTATTAATACCTAAAATTGGTTTCAGAGAATGATTCTGGCATTTTTCATCTTGATTGGTTTAAATGAGCAACTTTTTTCTATCTTACCCTAATTTCTTATCAACTTAGCAGCAAGAGAAATACTTTAGCTAAAAATTTTTGTAACTATATATCTTATTTCTAACAAAAATGGAATCATGTGGTTTTTCACCTTAACCTTTCAATTATATTATGAAAATTTGTGTGCTGATAAGAAAATCATATTAAACAGAAATGCCAATGTTAAGGCAACATTGAAGAACTAATAGTGAAAACAACTTAAGCTAGTAAGGCTTGGCTTAGTTATAAAATGAATTTAATCAAAACTAAAAGCAACTAATGCAATGTGCCAGAAAGGTTGGCAATTACATTAGTCCACTGAGCAGGACCAAAGCTTTGTCTTAAGTGGCTCATGTTGATGACATTAGAATACAGTAAAACGTTTACTGTTACTTAAGTTAATTAATAATTATTTAAAGTTATATTTTAGTACAGAGTAAAATTTATTTTGAATTTACTTCCACAATATAGCAGGAGAGGCCAGCCAGGACCCTGTTTCATGAAAATTACAAGTATGGCAGGTGACAGGTCCACAATTTAAAATTTATAATTACAAGTCTTCAATTTTTGCATTTCTTGAATTTTGCCATAAAATGCCCACAATTTACAATTTCAATAGTGTTTGATGAGAAGTTTCTTGACAACTTTACAAGTTTGATGAGAAGTTGTTTGACAACTTTTCAAGTTTGATGAAAAGTTTCTTGACAAATTGACAATTCGCCAAGTTACCTTGAAAGCATGTGGCAAATGAAACAAATTCCATATCACCTATGTCACTACTACTTCTGCTAGAATTACTAACATATATTCCTAGTAATATTGTTCCATAATTGCCACCTCACTAATATTACTAAACCAATATTTCAGGCACTTGTAAAAAGTCAACAAATTTTTGCCATGCACAAAAATCTCACTTGTAAAACTATGACATGTACTTGTAAATTGTCAGAAATTGTCAGCAAAGAGGAAGAAGTTTCCTGCTATAGTAAATTTTAGCAGTGTCTTTCACAAAAAGCAAAATTGTAAAGTTGTTGTCTCTTACTTGTTGACTTACAGGGCGTCGGAAGTATAAGGCAGGGGTCGGCGCCCCCCTGAAATTCTCAAACACATACTAAATAAAATGGCAAAATAGGCATGTTTGGTTAATTTTAGACCATTTTATAGTGGTTTTTGCAAAAAAAAGTCGCCTGCTGCGCCATTTTGAGTAAATTTTTGCAATGATGTACAAAAACATTCTAATTTTCACCTACTGTCTAATATTTTGGAATATTTTTTTGGGTCGTGGCCCCTTATATGGATTTCTGGGTGCGGCTCTGGGGTAGCCTGCCTCCCCCCTTCCCTACAATGGAACACTTCCGATGGCCCTGTTGACTTGTCATGGTTGTAAAAGTTTCACGAAACAGGGCCCTGGACCTCCTGCATTCCATGATCCCATCTTAGTTGAAAAATAAATTGCTTATCCTACAAAATGTTGCCCATTAATTTTATATCATTTAAAAAATGATAAATCATGCTAAAGAACATTAAGGTATGAACAAACATTTGAAATTCTTCTATAACAGCATTAATGCATGAATTTACATAATTACCAATATCACAATTCACTTAAAATATTTGGAAATATGCCATGTGTTGGGCAAATGTCCAGGGTATTTCACAGGTATACAGCTTTACCTAAGTTGAGAAATGTCCATCTCCACTGTTCACGTGTAACAAATGTGAAATGCATTACAAAGGCAGAATAATATTTCCAAAGAAAACATCAGAAACTTTCTTAAAAAGTGAAACAGATCTAGTTTCATCAGAGGAAAGTCATACAGCTATACAACATGCACTTCATCCTGTACAAAAAACAAGTATTACATCTAAAATTGAATGAATCTTTCATCCTCATTGCAAGTTGGACAGCTATGCTCAGCTGACTGATTATAGTGGCATGCTTGTTATTGACACTGTGCTGAAAGTGTTAGTTTTGATAAGAGATTGTGACACAGATTCAATTAGTATGGATTTATGGCAGGCAAAAGGCTATTGCTGGACTGCCAATCTTATGATAACAGTATTTCTTTTTTGAGCACACAGGAGTCTTTCAATGAAGAAGAAATAAAAATATCAGGGAAAGTCTGAATAGCAAACAGCTTGAATTTGGCCACAATTTGTACTCCTGCTATTTATTTATAGCAATATTTTGATTGGATTTCTCAAGATGTAAAGAAATGCTTCAATTTCATATAAGCTTACAAAGCTACACTAACAAATTTATAACAAATATTAAAAAACAGAATATTACACTTCTTCTATTGGAATTCAGACAAAGATTCCTCCAAAAATGAAAATTTAAATCCCCTTAATTACTTTTAAGGTTTATTTTTACACATTTCCCTAACTTATAAGATTTCAAATTTAGTACAATGCAGGTTCATCCAGAAATCAAATTTGAAATTTCTCCCTTTTTTGCATGATTTCCTACAAATTTTTATAACTTTCACAAATATATAATTAGGCTATATAAAGTTGTAAAAAATGCATTATCATGGTTTTCCAATTTTGTTATATTAAGGTAATAGATTTTTTGATAATTCCTGGATGTAGTTATTACTACATAATACAATGTAAGGCATAACAGCATAATTCCTACACACTCATGTCAGACAAGTATGACAATGGAAAGTTGTATATTTTTATAACTGACTGCATTGTTTAATTGTAATCCAGGATCATAAGTCTCTATACTTAGGTGCTTGATAAGTTAATTCAACCGAATTGAAATGTTAATTTTCTGCCAACTCAGTAAAGCTAAAAATGGAGTATTTATATCAAGTAAAATTGCGATTTTTAATGAATAATATGCACCTCAAAAATACGTATTAAAAAAGTTAAATACGTTATGAATCACTTCCGTAACCAGAGTTACAATATACCTTAAATCCACACATGTGAATACTAAAATGTTATTAAAAGTACCGAAATACGCACCATTGTTATCCAATGACTAAGCTAGTTTTGGCATGAAAAGTGATTATGATGGTGATATTTGAGAAAAAATACCTATTTTAAAGGGAAAATCTCCCTCTGTACAAAATGTAAACTACTTAAAATCCATTAAAATTTCCACCAAATTAAAATTACACTCTCAAAATTTAGAGAATATATCCTATTACATCTTGAAATACTATGTACATTAGCTATGATTCATTCATTTTTAATTAATAGAAACTATATACATCAGAATAAATATTTAAATCTGCTCCTGTCTTAATGGGATATTTATTTAATATGTGTAATTAATGGTATACTTCATGTTTAGTTAATTCCCATGGGAATAGAAATTTGGCATTGTATGACAAATTTATTAATATTATATCATATAAAGTATAAGGCCAAATCAAATTGCTATTGTAATAATCTGATCTTGAGGTCTTAAAGAATTGCTTTTTTTAAAATAAACTATTGATTAAGTAATAGGATATAATAAGTTATGCAGAACTTCTGCTTACCTGGAAAATCAAAATTTTGATATAGTTATTGGCTGACCTCCACATGCTTGGTTGAACTGATTGAGTTTGATGACAAGTTGGATGAGAAGAAATAATTACCAAATTTATTATAAATTTTTTTTGAAATTAGTGATAATAAAATGCATACATAAACTGCAATCTTATTTAGCAATCACCACTGCACAGTTAATAAATGAAACAATAAAGAAATTTCAAAGTTGCCTTTTTAAAAATAAAATGTTGCAATTGTTTTCCAATTAACGTAATAATATTGCAAATAAAAACCATGCATTTTTATAGCCTATACATCTTCTTAAAACAAGTAAATCATATCCAAAGCTTGTGATCAATATTTCATTTCTGAGCTATATTTTGTTATTTGAAGTGCCTTAAATATTCCCATATTCCTTCCATCAAAAATATTTCCCAATTTGGCCTAGCGAGCAATCATATAATGAAAAAAAAACCATGAATATCTATTATTTGATGGGTGATAATTTCCCTTTAGATAAAATTTAAATTTAGATTTCTTATAGATACAGCAGACTTGTTATGCATGTTGAAGTCTCTACCAATCAGAATCGCTTCCAGCTGTTTCCTCAGTGTTCATTAATTATATGGCACGCACTGTGTAATGAATCAAAAATTACTTTCTTACAAATTAAGTGCAAGCTGGCAGTTTGCAATTCATTCTAAATAATACTTCTTCAATTTTGAGGAGACAAATATAATAAATGCCATCAAATAAACAAAAAATATCTAATGTATGTGAATAATTACATTTACTAAATCAATAATCAAATCTGACAAGAGAAAACTACAATACTGATGCTAACATGTTTAATTAAGTATCAATTTATCACAAATATGAGGCAAAACTAGGAGAATTTAGAGGATATTTGTGGTTTGGAAATGTGGTGACTGAGTAGACTGACCCACATAATTGGGCTTGAACATAGATCATTAAACTTAATCATCATAGTTAAATTGATTATTTAATAATTTTGACTATTTTGACTATTAATGATTTCGAACTAATTTAGGAAGATTATTTCATTGTCTAATATACATAGGCAGCATTAAATTCAAGAACTTTGGTTTAAACTTTCTAAATACTCCATTTTTATGTGTCAATTACTTCTGCTCTCAAGGTATCATGTAATAAAAACACTTTCTGACAAGAGAATTTTCCTTTTTCAATTCACCACAGTAACCTATGATCAGCATATCATGATGGCATTTGGTAGGTCGAGGTTATTCCAGTATCAGAGAGACTACATGTCAGTATATAGTAAACTTAAACATCCTTGTTAAATTTAATTCCTAACAATTTTGAATTATTTAAGGAAGATTATTCCACTGTTCTATAGAATGTAAGAAAAATTACTAAATATAAGCATTAATTCTAGCAAGAATTTTCTTTCATGAACTGGAGTGATACCTCCAGCATTAATATTTGGCTTAATGATATCTGAAAATATTAGATATCCCTGATCACTGACTTAAGGTTTAAAATTGTAGACCAAACGTTTAACAACATTATTTTAATGTTAACTTTGCGCAATTCCACAGGGGGAAGGGGGGGGTGAAAGGCTGTTAATTTTTTCTTTACATTTATTATACACAGACACTATTAGGATACACACGAGCTAATTCTTTGTTGTAATATTTGACCACAATTAGTTAAGTATTTGCACTGTCCACCTACCCATGAGTCAATGAAATGCAGCTTCTTCCATTCTCATTTTAATACACAATTTTTACTTTAAACATATGCTTATATACACACAAGTTTATAGAAATTCTCCATTTCTTTTAAAAATAAGTTCCTGGTGTAGCTATTTGACATTATAAAAGCATTTCCTACCTGATGTGAAGTCTTGTTTCAACATTAGAAAGCACATTCCTAGTATTCTTGTAATTGATCACATATCCCTTTTCTTCTCTTTCCTTTGATCTTTAAGCCTGCAACTCTTTACAAGGCCCTAAGGAATGAAATATGTGCATAATTAGTGTTTCTTCAAGCATGAACATGATACCATTCAATAAATGGAATGATAAATAATTTGCATTAAAAAGAATTGCACATAGATACATGCACACACATATATATATTGTCAACAGTGGCACAAGGAATAAAGGCAGGGACACTAAATCAAGACACTGGTTTTTATTACTTTTAGCTTCCAAAATAACTAAACAATAAAAGTAACGTTGAACAACTAGTGAAATAAATGACCATGCAGTCTGTGGTGTTAACAAACAACTATAAGCCTATAATCAATAGTTTTGAATAGAGCATGCACTGAGTTACATTACAAACTTCATCATGATGTTAATAACATATATTTGCAAGCATTGATTAATAATCAAAAATCACTGCTGTAAGGTTCATTTCAGTTTGCTTGCTTGTTTGACCCCCATTAAGTGAAACATATACTATACATAAACTAACATACATACATGCATACATAAACATAAACTTCATGACATCAAATATTCATACTTAGTATCAGAAAACAAATAACAATAGTATTTTGTAGCTATTTTGCTCAACAGCTCATGACAAGTATTATAACCATTCTGATATATACTCTTTTCTCCATTTGACAACAAAAATATTGTTCAAAATTAGTCTGAATGGGCATGTGTTATAACATTTAATACCATCATTATCGTCTTAACCTTATAGACTTCATCTGAACAGGTTTTTGATCATTATCTCAGCCATCACTTATGAATGTTCCTCGGCATTATTCCTGAAGAATGAGATAAATATGCCAATGAGGGAATATTATAGTTACTCAGTTAGGGAACTTCAGGTCAAATTTTCTATTATTTAGAATATCAAAAATTCTTTTAAATTATATATAGTTCATTAGGAGCATTATTTAAAAGAACTGGGGAAAATTATTTATTTTTGCAAATATTAATTGTTTGCAGTTTGTATGGTCTTAAATTTAAAAATAATGTAAGATATGTTTTTAAAATCATCAGGAAGAATATATTTTAACTCTCACAAATCATATATCTGTGAAGGAGGTTTACAAAAAGAACCGAAAGTAAACAATCCCTGCTACAGAGCAATCACCTAGTGATTAGAAAATGGAATGCTCAAGACAGAAAAAATTACAAAAGAAAAATTGAAAAAAAAATTAAAAAAATTGAAAAAAATTAAAAAAATTAAAAAAATTAAAAAAACTTTTAAAAAATTAAAAAAAAATTGAATGCTCAAGACAAAGTTTGAAAAGCATTCCATTTTATTAATTTCAAGAAGGTAGAATTTATATACATTTAAGCAAGCACATTCCCTGTTAAATAATCAGATTTGAAATTTAAGAGTGGGTTGTCCACGACACTCTGCTTTTTCTATGTCTTTAGGGTTACAAGTATAACTCCAGTATATTTCAATACTCCTCAACATTGTTTTTTGCCACCTCACTGATGTGCCATATGTTTCATCCCCACCACAGGGAATCATCAGTGGCTTTGTGAGTGAGTTATGGGTGCAACATAGCAATAGGAAGCCTATGTCCAGCAACTGACCATATCTCTATGGGGAGGCAAAACTGCACAGCTGTGCAGTATACTGGAGTTATACTTGTAACCCTCAAGAAATAGAAAAAGCAGAGTGGCATGGACAACCCACTTTCAAATCTCAAATCTGATTGTTTGACAAATGTTATAAACCACTAGGTTGTGGTATAGGATTAGAGATGGATTCCTCTCTCCTACAAGAGGTTTTTTGCACAGCTGTGCAGTTTTGTATACCCATATAGATATGGTCAGTTGCTGGGCATAGGCTTCCTATTGCTATGTTGCACCCATAACTCACTCACAAAGCCACTGATGAT
>JAQIXP010005859.1:0-10057 GCA_034700285.1 Proteroiulus fuscus
ATGACAATTCCAGACTTCAACAATCCACCACTTACCTTATTTTCTTGTGTGTGCTGCAGGTTCTATGATCCAACATTACCAGTACATAATTATTTCTCTGTAAAGTTAAGTACTATCCCCGAAATAATGTTATACAAGGACATTATGTTACCATGCTCAATAATTTTTATTACAATTTAATGTACGTTACATAAATTTTATTAATTTTCAAGGAACAGGACGTGTATTTAATTCAAAAAAATGACATGCAAAAATAACTGGAACCTTCTAAACCTGTGAAAATACTGAACATTTTTTTCAACATTAACATAATACAGTACAGATTGCATGAACAGTTCACAACTTTGCTAATAGAGGGTTTTCATAGCAGACGATTTACCCTTTAAGCCCCGCCCATCTTGGGCAGCCCAATGTGAAAATAACATATGTTAGGCCTAATAAAATAAAATACTAAATTTCGTATGGTATATTTATTGAGTGTCAACCTGCATGATAGTAAAGGATGATACAATCCAGATTGAGCTCCAACGTTAAATGTGTATAAGGGTCTAAACCACACATTAAATTTGCGTACAATGCACATACATGTATTGATAGCCAATGAATCAGCCCAATGTGGGAGGAGTTTAATGACTGTGACGTTGCATGACGTCACTATGAAAACCCTCTATACAAAAGTGAACATTTTTAATGATTTTTTATTGAAATTCAACGTTGATTTTTGCTGAAGTGTTGTAACCAACTGATGAACATACTTAACATTTTGAAATAATCCATTAACCGGATTTTCAAATTAAAAACAATTCCACTTAATAGAAATGCATTGGGTAACATGATCGAGGGTGAAAGTTTCGGTACCCTCTCTACCATGTTAACCAATGCATCCTTACCAAGTGGAATTAGTTTTTCGTTTGTAAACTATTTTCGATATCATACTTCTTATGTTTTTTATAGAATTTCAACATAAAATCAACGATGCATTTCGTCAATTAAAAAAAAAAAATAAATAAGGCTTGTGCACATTTACTTTGCTGAATTGTCTGTGGGAAGTTACTTGCTTTTAATGCAACTTTCTACCCCCCAAAAAGAAAACAACAAAGTAATGTTCTGGTATGATTGATAAATATGCATTACTGCATATACTGCAATATGCTACCACCCGTAACGGTTGCTCCAATATTCCACGTTTGATATTTGAATTACCCTTTTAAAATTGATGTGTTAGCCAATAAGGGCAAAGGCTACGTCATCCTATAGCGAAAAGATGACGTAGCCTTTGCTCTTACATTTTGAAAAATAGGGGGTGAAGGTTGTGAGTGATAGTTGAGCAACCGTACTTGGCAATGATAAAACGTAAGGTAAAGTAGTTAATTTTAAATTTGTTTTTAATGTGGAAAAAATTATTTTTAGCAATTTAAACTCCAACTAATATTAGTAGGCAAAACATATTTAATTGAGTTGATACAATTTCTGGTGATATTTTGTTCCGTTAGTAACCAACTTAATAGAACTTATATCATATTCACAAGTTCGACCATATTATAATTCATGAGATCAACAAATTGCAGCGCCACCTGCTGATTAGCTTTAGAATTTGTCAAATGGGTTTACCACCACCAGAATTGTACACATCAACGTGGGATGTCTTGGCCTTTGGACGTGATATAATACCCTTAAATGTCAAATCAGGGCTTTAAATATCCTAGTAGTTATTTACAATACCAAACTATTATTTTATAAATTTAGTAGGACTACATTAGAATGACGCTGGATCCAAATTTTACTCAATTTCGTCCCATGTGTTCCTGAATTTTTGGGTGCAATCCTTTTGCATTTTATTTCTGTGCAGGTCAGAGGCGCAGTCATGGGGAAGGGAGGGGGGGGGGGTTTACTATATCCCCCCCTATGACCAACATTTTTCTAATGAAAACACCCTTTTTTTAAAAAAAGTATATAAAACATTTTTTTTTATTTTTTAGCAATCATGCATTCAAGCTGGTCTGCATGCTGTCTCCGAAAAAATTAATAAAATTACCCAGCAGGGCAATAGCAAGATCCATCTGCAACTTAATTTAGTAGAATTTAAAATTACACAAACTGAGTTTGTCCTTTTTTTTGGGAAGGTGCAACTTTTGCCTTGATAACGAAAAATTGCCATCAACATATTTACCACGAACATGTGATTAACATATCCTTCTAACGCATATTTTATTCCCTTTTCAGATTCAGTACCCATATACTGCTGAATCCACTCCTATTTTATGCTAGGAAGTCCATTCAAACTTTTTAACCACTTTAAATTCAAATTTCCCACACTAGTAGATGCAGTCAGCACTAGCCATTATAGAAATGAAACCCCCCCTTTGCCATTTATAGGATAAAACACCAGGTGACACTAGTGTTCTGAGCATGCTCAGTTGAATTTGTTGATCTCGTGAATTATAGTAAAGCAGAAAGCAGGGCCAGACTGGCTAGAGGTTGACCCCGGGGGCGAGGTCTAGTTTAGGCCCAGAGGGCGAGGACTGTTTTGGCTCCGTTTTATCCAACCTGATTCGAGAAAGGGGGTGGGGATTCACGAAACGGGGTATTTCCCCGTTCATGTTGCCTTTTTCTTTTTTCCAATAATATTGCAAAACCGTGTGATAGTCATGTATCCTAACATTTAGTAATATTATAGAATTATTTCCTCAAAATATACGAATAATATTTTATAGGATCTTTTTCCAAAATATTGAAATTTCTAGCAATTTTTTTTCCAAAAAAAAATATATAAGTATTAAAGAATTCCAACCTTGCTTTTGCATAAATGCGATTCTGTATATTCTTGCAATATATCATATGAATACAGTTAAGATTAATTAGGCAGTGTTGGCCCCCAAACCCAGTTGGCCCCGGGGAGGGGGGATCGCCCCATAGGCCAGTCTGGACCTGGCAGAAAGCAAGAATCGAAAAGCAATTACCGTACATACCAATCCATTTCTGATAAACTAAACTGTAACCAACAGTGTGATAATTGTGTTCTTCTAATTAGTTAATTTGAATGCACTCTTTGCGTGTTACTTTCCAGATTTTAGTTGCATGTATTTTACGGTCAATCATTAGTTAGTAATGACTTGTTAACAATATTGGAAATTGTTAATCCATTTTAGGAGTGTTTTAAAAAGTTTTTTAGATCTGCCTATAGATGTGAAACTAAAAATATACGCATTGATTTCCAATATCATCAAAACACTATGCGTCAATCAAACAATAGTAAGTGCTGGGTAAAATAAATATTTAGGCAGACAATAAAAATTAATGAGAAAACGTTTATGTTTTGTTAAGCCCCACGGCTCATATTTTCCCCCCCAGTATGGATTATCAATACCGTATGTGGTGCCCTAATCAATGAAACAATATAAGTTGTACGACTATCGTTAGACCTGGGTAAAATTTTCAGACAAATTTGGCTTGTTGAGGGATACACTCCTGGAATAATGATGGTAGGACCACAATTTTTTTATATGCCTATATTTTATGTTCGTAGATAGGTGCGCTCGACTTGCTTGCATAGCTTTCTATAAAAAAACCCAGTAAAGTGCAACTTAGGTTGGCCTTTTCATTTTTTGAATGTAGCAGGTGGTGAACTAAATGACAAAATAGTTGGGGAGTTTGGCATATATACAATTTACCAGTAGTTTCTTTTCATGTTATATCTACAATGTAAGCTGTATACGTGCATGCATGTATTGAATTGCCTTTAAAAAAATGAATGAAACTACATTTTTTTGAATGCATCTGCATGCAATAGGTTTCCATAAGCCTCTATAATTCACCAATTGGAAACCTGTTGAATAAGTTGATTGTAAAATGCATCAAATTGTATAGTGACAGCCTAGAATGGCGGTATTGTCTGTTTATTTTACATATTTAATGCGTACAATTTGTTTGTCTATTGATGCGGGAGACTAGGAGTATAGGTACGTGTTGTACATGGTACTGATGGTTTTACCTGTTATATGACCTATTGGGTTTTTTATTTTGCTAAAATTTGTAATGGGAAAGTTCTAAAAAGCAAATTCGTGATTAATTATGAGGAATGGTAGGAGGAGCCTTCCGTTCTGCTTTCTATTTTATAGCTATAGGCCTATGTACCGTACAGCTATAGGGTAGGCTATTATATAAAAATTACAAGTGAAAAGTTGGTTTTATTCAAATGAACCGTAATTGTTATCTTTAATTAGCAGCTTTATTAGGTAGGGTGCTCACGTTATTGACAATAATGTATGTTTTGTGGAAAGGAAATCTCTTTACTATTCTCCCTATAATTGGTACAATGATGTTGCATTTTAAAATGCACCCAAGCAGATTTAGGCTTACGTTACCTAGGCAAATTACGAATGAAGTTATCAGGTTGGAACCAAAGGTAGCAATGCTACCACTTTTAGATTGTTTTTGACCGTTTCTCACACTGCACTGGTTTGAAAATGTTCAGTTTGCACACTAGCTAGACACACTGTATGCCTTGCATGAACAATTTCACAGAAACAAAAGCCGATGAGGAGAGACAAGCTTTTTGAGCATGTGAAAAAAAAATAATGAGGTGATGTAAAATGGATGAGCAAACCTTTTCCTTTTTTGGACAATTTCCCTTTATTTTCGCTTTAGCATTCGAATTGCAAATTTATGTATTCATTTAGAAACTGGAAAATTATTTAGATTGCTTTACACTATTGTACTGTGTGTGTAGAATACTCATCAAATGTAAATCTGGCAATTGTGAGAAGGAAAGTGAAAACAAAACCCTACAATGTAAGCAATAATTAGCTTCTTTACTGTGAAATCTATTGGATTTACTGTCCAAACAGACAATTTTGTAGTTACCTGTAGTTTTCTCCGGAAAAGTCATGAAACTTTGATGGCCAATAATTTTTTTTGCCTGAATAATTCACATAAGAATAGTGGAGCACCACAAAACTTCCTCATCGGTTCATTTTTAAATTTTATTAAGCTAATTAATGTAGTTTCAAATTTTTTCTGCAGACAAGAGCGTCATGCTGTAGAATTTTTTAAAATTTTGCTTATGTTATAAAAAGTTATTTAAAAGGAAGATCACCCTAAAAAAATTTACCAATGGGCATTGTACTACTCGTATTGGGGGGAAACGCATTGGGTTCAGTTTCTATCTAGTTATTTACTAAAAAATTGTTTAAAAATTTTTTTAATAAACAACTAAAAGATTACGCCTGGAAATGTTTGTTATACTTCACGCGCATAATGCATGTACTCGCCTTTCCATTTGATTGTTCCGTATCAGTTAAAGCCAATCAAAAATGCCAATTGTGATCACGTGCATGATTGAAGACGCTGCTTCATGACGTCTTTTACAGCTCCATAATAAACTCCATTTTGGGTATTTACTTTTTTAAATTTTGTATTAAATTACAAAACAAAACAGGTTGTGGAGTTTTGGAGAATACAATTTTTATCACTAATGTATTGAATTTTGATAAAGGTTTTAACCATTTAAAATCAGGCAAAAAAAATCTAATCTTTGATTTTATTAATAACATTTACGCTTGTATATAATCTTGACTCATTGACATATGTAATTTAAGATAAAATTCAGTCCATAGAACATGCTTCGAGTTTTTGAAGGCCAAAATGTTTAAAAGTTTCAATATAATGTAATTTCACTGTTACTGCAATGTGCAAATAAAATTTCTGAAAATTTAACTTGTTTGATTGAATGAATACATATCTCTTGGTTATGCATCGAGAAACTTCGTCACGCATGTTGCGGTTGATTGAATTAAGGTGATACAAATATTATTAAAGGATAAATTTTACTACAGCAAAGCATTCCAAAAAGTTTAACTAAGCTGACAAAGTCGGAGTTGAAGGCATGTACATAATTTTATGGTGGTCCTATATTAAATGTTGAAAGTTAGTCAATATCAGTTCGTTATAATCAGACGTTTCATAAAAAATACAACATTTTCAGTCATATCCATGCTTATTAGTAGTTCTAGTTCAAGTAATCACTTACGTATTCCTGAAAGTTTTGACCAATGGTATATGTTATTGCTGGTTTAGGTTGGAATCCATGGTCCTGAAGGTGGGACGGTTTTGAATACCCTGCAAAAGCCATCTCCCAGTTCTTCCAACTCGAATTCCCATGGTTCGTCTCAGTCCAAACCTACAAAACATGTTTCCGAAGCCATCAAACAACCTAAATCATCCACTGGATCCACATCTACTGCACCTTCTGTAAATACAACACAAACTTCATCCATCAAGGTACCTCATCTTACCATAGTAAAATATGGGCTACTGTTATTACAAAATGATGTCATTAATTGCTCCATTTGTGAATATTATCTGCATGAAGCAAGAAGTAAAAAATCCTCCTGTTTCACAACCACCCCAGACATTTTTGGATTTGTTTGGACAGCCTATCAAAACAAGCAAGGCATCACCAGATCCACAGAGAGTAAAGGTGTGTACCTTTATAAATAATAATTGTAACTTTTTTAACTTGGGGGTTGTCATAAGTTATGTTTGCATTTGGGGGGGAAGGGGAGGCGGTGTTGGACGTCTGCAGACTTTTTATTATAGGGCGAGGGGTGTATGGTTCCCCCCCTATTGAAAATCAAATTTCTTCAACAATCAGAATCGGAAAATTGGTGTTTAGACTAGGCCTTGTTTGAAAACCCAGTGTTCCATTTGAAAATATAAAAACCTCATAGCATTAGTTCCTGGTCTCATGGTCCCCTCCAGGCGAATGAAGGGGCAGTTCCAATACGAGTCGGCCACGACTGTAGTCACTCACCCCTTACTATCCCCTCATGTTCGGCTTCTTCCTTTCCTTTTCTCATGGGCTGTAGGCATTGCACTATTCCGTCTGCAGTTGTACGTTTAATGTCGCCACAATGGCGTTGCCCTTAAAATATCCCTCTATTCAGTAATTATTGGTAGAACGTAATGAAACAAGTTTTCTGCAGAGTTAAAATTTCTCATAGGCTCGTTAGTTGTCCGCTAGTTTTTGTAATTGTCTAAGAATAGCCATGGCTGACTACAGCACGAATTCCGGCGATGGTATGTTTGCCAGAGCATGCCAAATGCTACCCTCCAGTTGATCCAGAGTTTGTGGTTTGGTGCGGTACATCTCCATCTTTGGCTGCTACCACAGGAAAAAGTCACATGGCAAGAGGACAGGGTTAATTTCTGGCGATTCATGAGGACCACGGCAGCACAGCCAACGTCCTAGAAATTTGATGTCGATTCACTCGATCATGAACAGTGAGGCCCCTCTCCTCACCGTGAGATGAAATCTGAGATCAGCTTTTAAATTCTCTCATTGTAAGGATTCTCAATACATTTTGTATCATGCAAATGTATCATTATCTACATAAAATGTAAGCAATTTTCATTAGGGAATTTAACTTGCAAACGTAACAGGTGGGTTTAGGGGTGTTCCCAAATTGTGACCCGGTTGTAATGGGGGAAAGGGGCCAGGAAGCAAGAATGGAGCTCTTTTATGCAAACGTAATTTATGGACAAGCCAGTAAATGTCACTAACTGTTGATGAATATTTACAGGATTTGCATAGCAAAAGTTCTTCAAAATCAAGCAAACCTGCAAATTCCAATTCCTTTGCCAGTGATCATACTTCAAATAATTCCAACAACACCAAAGATATAAAACCAAGCTTTTCAAAAGAAACCAAAGACCTAAAAGAACCTAAAAAAGACAAAAGTGCGGAGAAACGACCTCCGTCTCCTTCGCTTTCAGCAACGGGTGATGCCTCATTGACTAAGAAACGAAAAACCGTTTCGTCGTCTAGCGGCCCTTCCAAACACAAGGACAGTAAAGACAAGAAAAAAAGTGAAAAGAAAAATACATCGAAAGACAAGGAAAAGAAGGAAAAAAGAGACAAACACAAGCATGGCAGCGATGTTAGCCATACGAAACATTTACATGTGGAACGTAAATACCCGGAAGAGAAGAGCTGCAAGGAAGCAGAAGTTACCACAAAAATCATTAAGAAAACGAAACAACCCCCATCTCCATCCTTATCGAACAGTTCTGCGAGCAGTGAAACAAAGTCCTCCAGATCAAACAAGGTTTCTCCTCCTTCTCCGGATCACACGGATGGAAGTTTCAGAATGGAAGGCGATGCGAGTCCAAGTTCTAGCATTAGCTTATCCCCGATGCACCATGGCAGGGGGCAAGGACCTTTAGGTGCCCTGATGGCAGCGTACGAGGGTGGCGTACTTTCTCCAATGTCCAGTGATTCGTCGGGCAGTCCGACGCACGTACAGCAAGACGAGGATCCGGTGCCAGTCATTCACTCCCAACCGACTATTCCAATCTCTCAAGTACAACCCGTGGTTAGTTCCAAAACACTTCCCCCTCATCTCATCCCTCCCGAAATAGTAGAGAAACCCAAAGTGAAAGAAGAAAAATCCAAAGTGAGGGAAGAAAAGTTCAAGTCGAAGGAAGAAAAACATAAGGTGAAAGAAGAAAAGATTAGTATTAAAAATGAGAAAACATTCTCAAACAAAGAGAAAGAGAAAAGGGTAAAAAAGAGTCGTAACAAAATTGAAAAAATATCCTCTTCCGAACTGTCGACGACGACCACCTTTAAAAAAGAAAGTAAAGGATCCACGAAAGAGCATAGACCTGCAGAATCAGTTCCAAATTTATCCCTAACTGAAGAATATGCAACGGAACTAAAAGAGCTTCAGAGACAAATAATGACATTGAGAGATCGCAAGCATTTACAACAGATCGTGAACGTCATAGAAGAAACTGGACTTTATCAGGTGACAAGCACTACCTTTGATTTTGATTTGTGTACGCTTGATAGGGGAACTGTGATAAAGTTACAGAACTGTTTGGCAGCTGGCGTGCAAATACCTCGTTGTTAGATTTGAGCAGAATTTCGACGAACGTGCTAGGTATCTACGGCAATCGTAGTTAGAATTATAGTGCCGTTTAAGGTACAAGGCCAATTTTAAATGTGAAGTCTGTCGAGCCAAGTTAATTTCAATTATGGTGCTGCGTGAATCTCCAAATGATAAGCTTATCACCATAAATGCTCCACTTTATTCTATTGTTTCCAGTGATTTCTGCCAGTTGCATAAACCAGTGATTCCATAAATTTTCTTTAATCTAAAGAAAATTCCAAATTTTACACGGACGTTATATTTATAAATATATTTTATTGAAGATCATCCTCGCTGCATCCTATGCCTGTTTTACCCTGAGAAAATGTTTATTTTTGGAAATGAATAATTGGGTCACCCTGTTATGGAAAAGTAAAGCCATTTAGAAAAAAAATTAATAACTATTTATGCAGTCGCTTTCCTATACAGATTCAATAATCTTTTTGCATAAATTTTCCAAACTGCCATTAAATTATTTTTCATGGAATTTTTACAGACAGAGTTTTTATTTCAATCACGAATAACATAGGATTCCTTTGTTTACAAATGTTCATACTATGCCTTTCAATGTTTTTGTTTGTTTTTTAATAGTTCTTTTTCTGGTCCTATTTTACTTTTTGTGCATAATCTTTATAATAAAACAATTGTTTATTTTATTATTTAATTTACTAGAGTTTCTCCCAGGGTGTTCATAAGGACCTGAAAAGTCAGGGAAGAGTAAACGAGCAGGGAAAATTCCTATAAATAACATATGAGTATTAATTTTGCAAAGACGTTAGTAATAATAGCTAACCTATAGGCCTTTGATCTTCCAAATTTTATGGATAACCCTTCTAAACTAAAAGTTAAGACCATGTGGAAGTTCTCTAATAAGAGTGATACAGAGAACAATTGCAATGTAGAGCGTGTGATTGATTGTAAGCCTAAATCAACATTGATTTGCACATAATATCTGATAAACTATTATTTTTTCCTACAGGAAGTATATCTTGCTTGGTTGACTGACAAAGGAGAGTGCACGGGTCGTCCCATGCCAGATTGGAACCAAACTTTCAGGGGTCGTAGATGGTCCTATAAGAACCCCAAATACACCCTTAGAGTGAACAATGCCCAGTGGTTGCTGAGAA